>JBBMKA010000001.1:8393901-8418063 GCA_037833695.1 Sechiopsis laciniata
TTCATGAGTAATAAATATCTAGATTTTTCTTTTTCCATGGAGGGAAATCTAGAGTTTTCTTTGACCCTTAGTTTCTAAATTCTTCTTTAGGTCTTAATGTTATTTGGGCCTTAATATTTAACAGAGGCAAGATGTTGAATATTTTCCTCCTTTCTTCTGTACGTGGGTTTTTGAATAAAAGATTATTGATAAATATTGAATAATGCTCTTTTTAGTTACATGAATTGTCTAAAATACCCTACTTATCTTTCTTGAATTGCCACAATAACATTAATTCATTCAATTTTCTTTATTACTTATGATTTGCCTGAGAGAGAGAGATTTGGAAGAGTATATAAAGAAATGAGTTTGGATCTGGAAGCCATTTATTGAGATATAGAGTATAAAATTATTTGGTCTGAAACTTCAGATGCACCTTGTGTGGCTAAGTCACATTGTATGTACTAAAATATTGGATTAAAAAAAATTAAATTTCTTACGTTATGGTCATATTTTTAGTCAAACTAATTAAATGTTATCCTAAAATACTTAATTTAGATATGACAGCAAGTATCATATATATAAAGAGCAATTAAGGAACATCAACATAAGAACTCAAAAATAATAATGATGATAAGAAGAAGAAGAAAATCAACATAAGACCTCAAAACATGTTAATTAAGAATTTTCAAAATCAATTTTACACAGTATAATCAAATAATAAAAAACTTTACCAGTAATTTACTAACTACTAAAAACAACATTCATCACCCATTTAAAATTCATGTGGTAATTTCCTTTAAACTGATATTTTGGTCTTTATATGTATTACTAGCTATATATAAAAATTTAGAAACTACAGAAGGAATTTCTGTAAAGAAATTAGAGTAGAAATTAATCTCAAGAATATATATGTCTTACTTTAATGTTTTTTTCATGAAGTGGATCCAATAAATAGTAATGATAAACTATTTCTCTATTTTCAAATAAAGAAAAAACTATATGTCTCTGATTTTAAGTAATGAATAAAATGCTTAAATGATGGAATATGATCTCCATGAAATCAGTAGTATAATATTTTTTCTGGTTTATTAAAAGTTTTTTTTTTTCTTTTAAAGATATTAAAAGAAGTTAAGATCGTGATCTCTGTCAATCTTATTTTATTTCATTAAAAAGAAATTCTCATTTTTATGCCCATAACTATAGTTTTATTCTATTGAACGCTATCCTCAACTCAAACTTAAATATATGTTTTTTTTTTGGGTTAAATCAACGATAGGAAAATAATGTATATGTTGTCTTGCTATTCAAAGTTGTAAAAAAAAAATAAAATAAAAATAAAAATTAAAAAAAAAAAATTAAATTCTTTTTTTAATCAATTTGTCAATATTGTTGTTTATTCTTGCAAATTAAACTAGATTTTTGTAAGAAAATTTATTGGGGATAGGAAATTCTAACATCCCTTTTTAATTAAGTTGTTTAAAAAATATTTCATATATATCAAAATATGAAATATTTAACTTGATTGTCGATCAATTTTAAATTTATTTGATTGAAGTTTATCTGTTTTACTTAAAACTTATTAATTTTGTAGTTATCAACTTAAGGTGATTGAATCAATTTTTGCTATATTTGATTTTTTTAATAAAATTTTGACATTTTTAGATTTTTTTTTTTTTTTTTTTTTCGCTACTCTTGAGAGTTCTCATTTTTTTATTTTAATATTTATGAGCAGAAAGATTTAAACCTCTAACATCTTGATTGGAAGCACATACTTCATATCGGTTGAACTATATTATTGTTGATAAATTAAAATAGATGTTAAACATAAATAAGTGTTACAATATCAATAAATCACAAAGATTTATTATCAATCTTATCTTTCGTAAAAAAAAAAAAATCTTAGATTTAGCTAGTATGCATGTCAATTATAATTATGCTCAGATCCCAATCGGGTGATGAATAAAATAAAATTAAGAATTTGGGTAAAAAGTGATCTATTTGCCTATTTCTAAGTTAAATTATTCCGTGAAGCTGCCACAATAGGTCTTGGATAAAAAGTTTGATTTTCTCCCTAAGATTTAAAATTAAATTAAATTTAGTATTATTTTCCCATTTTATAATACTGAAAATCCAAAAAATTTGAATAAGATGGTTGGACTTTAATCCAACGGCTATAAACCATTGCATTTGTCATCATCTTTATGGATCTTCATGGACTGCCATTGGAGCATAGCCAAGTGGTTGACACACAAGTAAATTTTGGGTGTTGACTTACCTTATCGTTTACTTTTTGTTTTTATTTTTCCTTTAAAAAAGACAACATTGTCTAGATAACTCATGGAAAAAACAAAGCAAAGGGCTTATGGGAAAGCCAACAAAAGTAACTTAAGCGGTATCAATATACACCCTAATGACTAAGAGGTCTTAGATTCGAGTCCTACTATTTCTAATTGTTATAATTTCAAAAAAAAAAAAAATCATGGGATATGAAAAACCATTCCCGCAAAAAAATATATTATTTGGATCAATTAAAGTATAATTGTTTTCCAAATAATAGAGGTAAATTTATAGTTTAACCTAAAATAATAATTATATTAGAAAAAGATTGTTGCATGAAAGACAAGAGTAATGCACTTACTCGTTTTCTTTTCCCCCCATCGTTTGTTATCCCTTTTCCAACCACTTTCCAAAATCACACGCATTTATAAAATAAATAATAAAAAAAAAACTAATAATAAATAATTATCATGTGATTGATGTATATAAAGGCAATATATGGATAACTTTATTTTTTTAATTATTTCTTTTTGTAGGAAAAAAATGTGAATATTATTGTGCACAATGATTTGCAATATGCATCTTTGAAGAGAATAAAGACGTTTTATAAAGAAAAATAGCAATTAAATCAAAATTGCTTTCTTAGGTTAACTTACTCAAGTCATATCCAAATTTGTGAATCAAATTATACGCTTTGTAATTTTGATACTACATTAAATATTGTGAACTTTCATCTCAAAACTATTTAATAATAAAAAATGTAGTCAACCTATCTTATAAAAGTATTAATAACTCTTTAGACACTTTCTAGCGTTGGATAAGATGGAGCTTTCCAACCGTCTTTAAGCTTTTTTTAGAGTGAAGATTATTGTTCTCACATATCAATGATTTATTTTCACTCACATGCTTTCTAGATAACTTAATTTTAAAGTTCATATAATTATATCACTGTAAAAATAGGTGTATTTTGTTGATATAGAGAATAACTATCATTTAAAAAATAATAATAAATAATCATGACTTACATATGTTTAAGATATCTTTCACAGTTCATAATTGATATAATCCTCTAACCATGTGTATTACAGACTTATTCTCTTGATAACTTTGTTTATCATGGAGTGAATCAGTAAAAAAAAATAATAATAAACTTGAAACTTTAGGTAAAAAGTAGAGATTTTTCTAAAATAGAAACATCATATTGCTAATTGCTTTGGATTCTATCATATTGGTAATAGCTTTGGATTCTATCTCAAGTATACAAAAATTAGCATATATCCAAATAATGATTTGATCATCAATTCTAATATGTTTGAGGATGGTAAAAGAAATCAATGATTTAACCTTATCAAATTTTGGTGTGTGTATATATATATATATATATATATATATTATTTTGTACTCATGTTGTAGTGATATTTTTCCAACTAACATATATGTAAAATACTTAATTGGTAGATCTAAAGAAACATATGGTAGAGAGAGAGAAAGAGCATGAATATTGTTCCATCACATCAGAAAATTACTAAAGGAAACAACTTGCCATTAAAAAGTTTATAATATGCTATCTTCAAGAAGAAGTAAAAGAAAAGAGATGATAGATAGTATATACTTTTCCATGAAGATAAGAGAAGTAGGGTTCACACAAAAATAAAACAACAACTACCAATAATTAATAAGAACAATAATTTAACTGATAAAATATAAGTCTATAACTACAAAGTTATCCAGTTTTTAATTCCATCCCAAACTAAAAATAATAATAATAATAATCTAAAATTTAATTAATTTTTTGTTTTTAAAAATCAAACGTATAAACATAACTCTCTCCAAGTCTCCAACATTTCGTGAGTTTATTGTTTCATCCAAAGTAACTTAAGTTGAAAAGAAATATTTGTAAAAATAGAAGAAAAATCATCTTCAAACAAATTCCGTTAAGAAAAAAAAAAAAAGAGACCAAAATTATTATAATTTAGACTAATTAATTATGCTTTTATTTTTTAGTACAAGGGGGAATCTTCGACGACACTATTGCTTTCAAATAATATGAAAGTTAAATACCGATTTCCATGATTAAGTCTGTGACAGTTTTGAATTAGCACCAAATAATGAAATTACTAGACCATTATTAACCCTTTCGATAACCAATTATACTATTATTAAGCCCTATAATCTTTGATGAAATAAATTAGATAACTCAATTTAATTAGAATCCAATGAAATGAACCAATATCATTTCAAAGATTGGAAAAGTGATTAATTGAGTGTAGTGGCATTGATGGTCATAGAATCATAAAATTGCAATGACAAATCAAAGAAAAGATTCACTTCCAAAAGAAAAAAAGGAAATTATTGTTTGGTTCCACATAAAAAAAGAAAAAGAAGAATCCTATAAAAGGAAAATCATTAGTCCCTTTTTAAAAAATCTATGTAATTTAATAATGTTACAAAATGTACCACGTATGTTTTGTTTTGTTTTATTTGAGTTAAACAATAATGTATACGTATAAATTTTGTATCAATTAAACAATATGTTTAGTTTTTTTAAAAATAAAATTATCATTCTAAGGCTTAGTTGGATAACTATTTATTTATTATTATTTTTTTTTTAAATTTAAGCTTATTTTTATTCAAGTTTCTTACAATGTGCTTCATCTTTTCTAAGATGTATCCATCTTTTCTTGAGAAAGTAGGTAAATGCTAATCAAATTTCAAAAACAAAAACAAATTTTTGAAAGCTACTTTTTTTGTTCTCAAATTTTTGTTTCATTTTTTAAAATATAGATAACATATAGATATCTAAGTAAGAAAAAACCTATGATAAGATAATTATTGTAGACTTAAATTTCAAAAACCAAAAACTAAAAATAAAATGGTTATTAAACGGGACCTAAACTTTTACATATTTTGGTTTAAATTTTTTTAAACATTTTTGTTTTAGTATTCAAATTTTATGCTTTTAGTTTCCAAATTTTGCATCAAAGTCTATTTTTCATAATTAATTGTATAGCAAATAAAGAGATTTCAAATCCATTTAAAACACGCGTATCTCTTTTTAAAAAAAATATAAAACACGTATCTCTGTATATGTTATTTCCCAACACATTTTCCTATCTAAATTAATTAGGACAATGAATGTAAAACATGTACCTTTTTTTTTGTTTAACAAGTGTGGGGTAGAATTCGAACCTTCCAACTAAAATAAAACTCTAATCATATTTTATATAATATATTAACTTTTTAAATTCATTTTTCTTCAATATTGTTGAATAATAAAAAAAAAACCAAACCATCCGCAGTATAAAAAATATATTAGCATCTTCTTTCACTAAATTAGGCTTAAATTAGCATTATTTAAAGTTCATGCATAAAATTAATTGAAATGACCAAGATGATCTTTTATACAAAGTTTATTATTAAAACAAAACGATTGAAAGTTCACTAAAACTAATCTACTTTATAAGATCGATAATTCTAAAAGTGTAGTTGTAGTAATTATTTTAAAAGCTATATCCTTATAATAAAGTAAGGTTATACAAAAGAATATATGCCTTATCAAATGTTGAAAATTCTTTTTTTTGTTAGTGTGTGTGTGCGTGTGTTTTTTTTTTTTTTTTGAAATTAGGTTAAATTGTGTGTAACTCAACATTCTATTTACCTATTTACTGTAGTAAAAAGTAATAGAAACTTAACTTTTAAAAGAATATTTTTTCCTCTCACATATGGAATAATTTAAAAGATAATATATGAAGGAGAGAGAAAATGGTCCAACATGTTTTCATCTCACAGTCAAAGCCAGAAATGAAACAGATCTACCTTCCTCTTACACATCAAACTTACCATTTTAAAGTACATTTCACTTTTTTATTCAATTAAAAAAAACTCGTTTATGTTTATTTTATTTATTTCTTTCATTTTCTTCAACTGTTTTCTGTTCTGCCATGGCTTCTATCTCTGCCCCAAACAACCAAAAATCTTTCTCTTTTTAGATGATTCCCAAAAACAAATTGTATTTAAACCACTGCACAAAAGTCCGACAAAATGTCTAAAATTAATTATTATTTTTCTTTGGTCAAATTTTCAAATTTTACAAGTCAACTCTCTCCAAGTGTCAAAATTAAGAAACTTCCACCACAATTTGACAACTAAATAAATTTGTTGTTTTTCCTTTAAAAAAAAAGATTAGAAAAGTTAATGTTGTATCTTTGAAAAATCAAATTAGTGAGGTGTAAAATTAAGATCTTATTATAAAAAGTAATCAAAAGTAAAAAAGATTACTTTTTTTGGAAAGTACACCCACATTGATAAACACCATGTGCTATGAATTATTTAAATACATATCATTATTGGTTATAGATTTAAATATCCTTCAAGGAAAAGGTAATTGATTTTATATTCAAAAAGCTGAAGTCATTAGATAATGATTAAGGTTAAATTCATCATGATTCTAACAAAAAAGGGTTAAATTCATCACAGTCGTCACAGCAATTAGACTTCTACGTAAATAAGTATATACACTTGGTTTGTCTTTGATATAATTAAAAAAAAAAAAAAAAGTTTTCTTTTTTAATTTATGTCACTAAATAGAAAATTATATATTTGTAAAATTAAAATGGACAAAAGTCACTTATCAAAAATCACATTTCAAAATTACGCTAATACGTAACAAAAAAAAAAGACTTTTTTTTTTTTTTTTTTGTTAAAATTAGGGACTAAAATATAATAATTCAAATTGAAAAGATTTGAAAATTTAGAAACAAAAATGGAAAGAAAAAAGATATAAATCGAACTTATATATTTTTAAAATGTGTTCACCCTCAGTGCATCAAGTTGTATTAAATTTCAGCCATGTTATATTGGCATTCTTCATTAATCTCTCCATTTACGAAAAACAATATATATCATGACATGTTAGTTTTATTATTCTGTGGTAACTCGACTTAACATTACATTCACAAACTCGATTCTGAATAATTATAATAATTTATTTGAATATGATTACTCGGAGATGAATCGTAAAAACTCATTGATAATAGTCTGATAATTACCTCAAACAAACACCTCCTACTCCTTCCATTCTGTCCTTTTTTTACCAAATCCAAACAACTAGGGCAAAGGTTCTTAATTTAATGCTTTTTTTCGTCTTTAAAAAAACAGTGCCTCTTTTTCTCACTTTTTTTCGTCACTGCCTTCAATTCGACAACGACACAAAAAAAAAAAAAAAACTAAACAAAACAAAAGAGAAAAAGGAAACTCACAAAACATAAAAACCCCACTTCCAAAATCCAAAATCCCCTCTTTTTTCCCCTTCTCTGCCGCGAACGGCCGCCGATTCTCTCAAAATCTTCACTTAACATTACCGGCCGGAAAAGTTTGAACCTTTGCTTTCAGATTCCGGTGCCGGCGTTTCCCGGCCACCGTAGTTTCCGGCTGAATTCCGCCGTGGAAGACGGACGGTGACGGTGGCAGCTTCAAAAGTCGCTTTCAACATCGCCTTGTGGAAACTGTGAGAAATCAAAGCCCCCTTCAAGGTTTCTTCGTTCTTACTTTCCGGCTTGGCAGTTGGGAAAAATTGAAAAAAGAGATAGAGAGTGATAGTCCACTCTGTTATTTGACTAATTCTTCTCTGTTTATCTCTCTTAAATTATTATATTTTTGTCATCTTTCTTATTATTTGGGGGTTTTTTTGGTGGGTTTTGGTTTATGTTCATACCCTTTTCTTTAAATCTGAGGAAGTGAAGAACAAAGGATTTGAAGAAGAAATTGAAGAAAGGAAGTAAAGTTTGTGTTTTTTGGGGTTTTTGAGGAACAGGGGAAGAAGATTGTGCAATTTTGGGAATTGGGTTATTGTAATTTTGTGCTATTTGATTGTGATGAAAGTAGAGTAGGTTACTATTAAATAGACTAGGGTGAGAGAGAGAGAGATGGGAAGTTGTAGGTTTTTAGTTTTAGCTACCTGTTTATGAACCATGGTTTATAAGCTACTTATGATACACTTTGCATTCTGGTTGTTGTTGTTGTTGTTATTGCTACTCTTTGAGCCCACATTTCAACAACAAGATTCACTGAGTTCGTCGCCTGCCGATCGAGCTGCGTTACTCAAGCTTCGATCGTCGTTGGGTTTGAGAAGCAAGCAGTGGCCCATAAAGGTTGACCCTTGCTTGGGATGGCAGGGTATCAAGTGTCAGAATGGTAGGGTAACTGAGATCAATATTGCTGGATTTAGAAGAACAAGAATTGGTAAGAAGAACCCTGAATTTGCTGTTGAGGCCTTGGCCAATTTGACCTTTTTGCAGTCCTTTAATGCCTCTAGCTTCTATCTTCCCGGCGTCGTTCCTGAGTGGTTTGGGCAGCGTCTTGGCTCGTTGCGTGTGCTTGATCTGCGATCTTGTTCTGTGTTTGGTTCTATTCCATTGAGTTTTGGGAGTTTGAATAACCTGACTGATCTTTATCTGTCTAATAATAATCTTACAGGGACAATACCTTCTACTTTTGGCCAATTGTTGAGCCTTTCATGGCTTGATTTGTCACGTAATACACTCACAGGAATGATTCCGCCATCGCTTGCATCTCTTGGAAATCTTTCTCAACTTGACCTTTCATCCAATTACTTAGCTGGGCCGATCCCTCCCGACACTGGAAGACTATCGAAGCTTCGGTATCTAAATCTTTCAAGAAACATGTTATCTTCTTCAATACCTGCTGAATTTGGAGGGCTTGTTAGTTTACTTGACCTTGACTTGAGTGTCAATTCTTTGTCTGGACCATTGCCTTTAGATTTAAGAGGATTAACTAGCTTGCGAAGTATGATACTCGAGAGCAATTGGTTTGTTGGTTTCTTGACTGACAATTTGTTCCGCAATTTAACACAGTTGCAATCTGTGGATTTGAAAGATAATAACTTTAGTGGCTCAATCCCTAATGTGTTGTGGTCAATGCCTGGATTGCAGCTTCTTGATGTGTCTGGGAATAATTTCACAGGGTTGCTACCTAATTCTAGCTCAAGTTTGAATATTACTGGTGCTGTACTCAATGTATCTCGGAATACATTTTATGGGAGCCTAACACCAATATTGAGACGCTTTAGTGTTGTCGATCTGTCGGGAAATTACTTTGAAGGCAAAGTTCCTGAATATCTATCCACCAACTTATCTTTCGTGAGTAACTGCCTCCAAAATGTGTCTCGACAGAAGACGTTAGCTGCATGTACATCATTCTATTCCGCAAGGGGCCTCACTTTCGATAATTTTGATCTCCCAAAGCTTATGCAACCTCCGCTAGCAGAAGCATCAAAGAAGAGCAATAGAAATGCTATTATTTTGGGCTGTGTTATTGGTGGAAGTGTTCTGATCTTGATCCTAATAGTATTGCTGATATTTATATTCCTTTGGAGGAGGAAGAGAAGCACTACTAATCAAAGAGGAGTCGGTGTTGCCGGGCCAGTTCCATCCGGGGACGTTGCCGAACCCCCTCCTGTATTGTTGATTGACTTTTCAAGTCTAGGAGAAACATTCAAGTATCAACAGTTGCTTCTAGCAACTAACAATTTTAGCGATTTGAACCTTCTCAAACATGGCCATTCAGGGGATCTCTTCCACGGTGTATTGCAAAATGGGATCCGTGTAGTGATCAAACGGGTCGATTTGCGCGTAATTAAAAGTGATGCTTATTTGGTGGAACTTGAATTCTTTAGCAAGGTTACAAATATAAGATTGGTTCCCTTTATTGGTCACTGCTTGGAGAATGAAGATGAGAAGTTCTTGGTGTACAAATATCTGCCAAATGGTGACTTGTCATCTTCTTTGTTCAAGAAAGTTAAGACGGATGATGATTGTTTGCAGTCATTGGATTGGATTACAAGATTAAAAATTGCATTAGGAGCTGCTGAGGGTCTTTCTTTTCTGCATCATGATTGTTCTCCACCTCTGGTGCACAGGTACTACAATTTTTTTCTTTTTTTCTTCTGCCTTCACTCATTCCTTGGCTCTCTTTTTGTATAATCATTGTTGTTTGTGTTCTCGACGAACTGTTTCATTGTCTTTCATCTGTCATTAGCGTTAGTTCGATTCTCACTCTTACTATCAATTTGGTTGCCCAGTGACTCCTAACGCGACCTTAGTGGTTAACTTAAGTCCCAAGTGTATAACTCGATAATTTAAAATTCTTGTTGTCTCTTACTCTAGCAACTAGCCTTCAAGTGAGTGAAGTCTCTCGAAATTTGTGGAGTGGACCTCTCCCTTGGAGATCTCAGGTTCAAAACTAACAAGTGAGCTTTAATTGTAAATTCCCTTATTGTCTCCTAGGTTTAGGCCTTGGGACAGGCGTGGGTTCTCTGAGTATGTAGTGGGACAAAGCTCTAATTCCCGGTTATCAAAAAAGAAAAAGTTAGTTGAGATGACCATAAAGCTAGTGCAAGAGTTGAGGCACTTCGATGCCTAGTCATAAAAGAATATGTAAGCATTTCCCTGCTTAATGTGCATCCTAACAATTAAAAAAATTAACATTGCTTTCTTTTGGTGATGAAGAGATGTTCAAGCAAGTAGTATACTTCTTGATGATAGATTTGAAGTGCGGCTTGGAAGCTTGAGCGACGTCTGTGGCCAAGAAGGGGAAGGCCAACCAAGCAGGATTTCTAAACTTCTGAGATTGCCACAGTAAGTACATTTTCAACAGATGAATCTGTTTTTTTTAATCTTCTTATGTTCTCTTTTTGTGACTATGTTTCCTTTTGTATAAATGTGTTACGTGGCTGTATCTTTCAATCGGGCTACAACTCGTCGCTG
This sequence comes from Sechiopsis laciniata, assembly GCA_037833695.1. NCBI lineage: Eukaryota > Viridiplantae > Streptophyta > Magnoliopsida > Cucurbitales > Cucurbitaceae > Sechiopsis > Sechiopsis laciniata. The sequence continues at coordinate 8,404,944 of JBBMKA010000001.1, forward strand.
CTCATTTATCTCTGTTCCTCACTTTGCATAGATTTGATTGTTGTGTAATAATGTTCTAATACCACTTTCTGATATAATCTTCTCCTAATGATGTGCAGGTCATCCGAGCAAGGCTCTTTAGGTACGTAGAAAACTAGTTGGTTGGTTTTTCGTCTTTATATCTGTTTTTCGCTCACCAATTCATGATTCAAGTCACATGGATGTAGCAATAAATTTAGCAATTTAGTTAACTCACAGCATGGTCTTGCTTAGCAGATAACATGAAGATTAATTAGAAAGGAAATCTTGATTCTTTTTCATTTGGATTAAAATACACATCCTTGAAAGTAGAATCCAAGCTTAGCCATCTGGTTGCAATCTTGAGTCTTAATACCTATTTCTTAACCTAAGGTAAATTATCAAGTTCAAGAATTAACGACGATAGTTGAACCCATATGGACTTTATTGATCTTAGCTCTTTGATGTATCGATTGCCTATGGCGTAATATTCGAGAATTATTGTTGACTGGGTGGTATAAGGATCATTAATGAAAGGTCATGCCTATTTGAGAATGAGTCATAATATTCAACCTAAAAAGTTATCAATAACTTGATTGAATGTTTTCTAATATTATAGTCTTAACTTTACTGAACTTTTCTTTATTCAAACGAGTGTTTTAAAAAGCGCAAGGCGCACTAAGGCGCAATGGCCCTCTGGAGCCTGAGGCGCAAGGCACACCAAAAGCGAGGGCTTTTTTACTTAAGGCGCACTATATAAAAAAACACAAAAAACTTATATATATGTGTGTATACACAATAAAAACACTTTTCATGGACATAAATGGAGTTTTAACCAAGAATAACATATAAAACATACACAATATTCAACTATCAACCTTCACGCGATTCAAATGACCTATTACGTGAATCTAAAACACAAAAAGCGCAACAAAAATAAAAAAAGCCAACGAGGCGCACGCCTTTTGGCGCCTGGGGCTTCATGTAAGGTGCCATAAGGCGCGCGCCTTATTACACGCGCCTCGCCTGGGACAAGCGACGTGCTAAAGGTGAGACTTGAGCCCAGGCCCGCGCCTAGGCGCGCCTTTTAAAACACTGATTCAAACTCTTACCTGCCTGGAAAAATATCCAAAATCTCGACTGTTTCGGTATTCGAATGTCGTGCTTTAATTTTACTTCACTTTTTGGGAGCATAGAATTATCTGAAAGCTTATACTAAAATCCATTCTTTTTAACAACCAGGTTTACAAACAGCAGCATGTACCTATGATGTTTACTGCTTTGGAAAGGTGTTACTTGAGCTTGTTACAGGAAAGCTCGGGAGTAGCGCCTCTCCTGACGCCGAGATTAGAGAATGGTTAGATCAGACCTTACCCTGCATCAGCATAAACAACAAGGAACTTGTGACGAAGATCCTAGATCCATCATTAATCGTAGACGAGGATCTGTTGGAAGAAGTGTGGGCTGTGGCTGTTGTTGCCAAGTCCTGTCTCAATCCGAGACCTTCTAGGCGGCCGTTGATGAAATACATCCTCAAGGCTTTGGAAAACCCCTTGAAGGTAGTAAGGGAAGAGAATTCAGGCTCGGGACGGTTTCGATCGACTTCCATTGGAAGTTCTTGGAATGCTGCTTTGTTTGGTAGCTGGCGTCAAAGTCTTACGGATCTAGCGGTTATTCCTTCGGCCTCCTTGTCAAAAGCAGGCGGAAGTAGTTTCAAAAGATCAGGAACGATGGGTTCACAAGGAAGTGGTCATAATGGCGGTGAACATTCGTCATCTCGTCGACAGCATTCGAAGGAGATATTCCCAGAACCGTCTGACGTGCAAGACATTGAAAGATTGGAGAATGAGTAGCAGAAAGAAATTGGTTTGATCTTTGATTCTTTGTTAATAATACAAACACATTTTCACATTGTTGGGCTCATTTGAACTTGGTTTTGGAGCAAATGAGAGAGGGAGAGGGTTCTGTTTGAGGGCTTGTTTTCTGTGTGAACAAGCTACATTTTTTCTGTAATTTATCATTGTTTCATGTAGCTTTTGGGAATGTAAATTGTAAGTTTTCTTTTCACCATTGAAGCCATTTTTCTCTTTTGAACTTGCACTTCAATTCCATTTGTTTTTTTCTTCAATGAAAGAGTTAAGCATCATTCATCTCTTTAAAGTAGCATTTTAATCACTTTTAAGTAAATATCTCTGTTAAAAGAAAGTCAATACACAGCTTCATTGTTATAATTACAGTTGTCATGTATATATCAACTTGTTGAGATGGCCGAGTTGGTCTAAGGCGCCAGATTAAGGTTCTGGTCCGAAAGGGCGTGGGTTTAAATCCCACTCTCAACAATTAATTTTTAACATTTCCTTTTACTTTTTAATTTGAGCAAAATGAGTTGAAAGTAATTTTGACTTGCATAGTTTTTTTCTTTTTCTTTTTTTTTTAAATTAATGATAAATATTAGTTATTAGGGTGCAAGAGGAAAAACAAATGTTCATAATTTGTAAAACAAGACAATAAAGGTAGTATTGTGTGTGAAAAATATGATTTGTTCATGTAAAAATAAAGGAGATAGCAAATTATGGTAATCCTATCCTTTAAACTAAATTTTTGAGGGGGACCACACTCTTTGTAAAAGGGTACTACTACTCGTTGAACTGGATTACCGATCCGCTTAGTCAAAATTTTCTTTTTTAATCGAAGTTATTTATTTCTAACCAAGTTTATAGAATGCCATTGAAACTAATTTTAGCCTAGAAGAAGAAGAGCTTTATCCCAATATAAACATCAACCTTTAAAAGTCTTGTCTCAACAAGCAATTGTATTTCGAACCACCTTATTGTATCTAGGTTCTCTCTAAGGAAAATATGATCATTTTTATTGCAATTCTCATTATTGACACGAAAAACACGAACCTTTTCGAAATTGCAAAGGGAGTAAAATTTATTGACTATAGTTTTTTTAAAGGTGATATCATTGCACACTTTTGAAGGAAGACAAAAAAAAAGATCAATAAAAATGAAGTAAAACATATGGCTATTGACACTCAAAAAAAGGTTGGAGGAGAAGCAAATATTATTCGTCCTCAACCATTATATATTAGTTTTCATTTGCATGTTAAAAGAGCGATTCACAATTAAAAAAAAAAAAAAAGTATATATATTTATATATATATATATATATATATAAAGAGCTATTAAAATATCTATAAAATTATTTTTTTATGACATATAAGACCATCTTTCTTACCATATAAAAATATCATTTTTTAACAATAAAAGGGTGGGAGAATCATTATGTTGTTAATTCAAGTAGTTAGTAGTTTAGACTTGATTATCATGATCTTGGATATTGGATAATGCTCACTCAAAAAGTATATAAATTTATTGTATTTCGTATTTTATTTTAGAATATATTGTATTTCGTATATAGATGTATGATTAAAAAAAACTGAAATAAATCTACAAAAATTTTCAATTAAAAAAAATATATTGAAATGAAAAAAAGAGCATCTAGTGAAATTACAAAGATGCCCCTAAGTTGAATGACTTCAATCAATGTAACATTAATTAAAGTCGATCCATGATAATGATTGAAACCAATGACATTTATTAAAATTAATCGAAATGCAATCAATTAAATCAATCTCATATTAGCAATCACCGTTACATGACACCAACTCAAGTCAATTCGTGTAGCACGATTTATTGGACTAATCATATATTTGTCATATTTACAATTAGTGTCATTGATTGAAACCAATTACAAACATTGATTAAAGTCAATTTGTGACACTATTAAATCAATCGATGACACTAATTAAAGTCAATCGATAATGTGATCGATTGAACTAATATCATACTTACCATATTTATAATTAATATCACTCATTTAAGTTGATCGATGCACGGTCAACTAAAATGATATTTTAACCTTAATTTTTTGGTATTTTGAGAAGCAATTGAGATAACTCAAACACTCCAACAAAAACGGAAAAATTTCTTATAAAACCCTTCACAAAACATCTATAAACCCCCATAAACTACATCACTCCTACTATATTAATTTATAACCCATATAACCAAATGAACATTATATTTTTATTACAATCAGTCTTAACCTCTTTAAAGTTTGCCAACAAGAGTAAAAAAAAAATCTTTCATTTGAACATTTAATATTTTTTTTTAATTCAACAATAATTGAAAATAGAAAAATTCAAACATATATCTTCTTATTACTCAGTCATATTTGTCTCCTTCCATTCAAACACACCTCCCCAAAACTTTTTAGTTGAGAAATAAATTGAGAACTAAAAAAACAGGTATGTTTTTAAACAAATCAGGAATTTTGTAATTGTATATAATTTAGGCTATCCAAGACTTCCAACTTCATAGGCTCTGCTCAAAACCATTTGTGAGCAAAAACATAATGTTATCTTCTTCATCTTTATACTCAAACCCAAATCCCCACCTTCACTTCCGCCCTCCAAATCCTCTCTACAATGTCTTGTTCTTCCCTTCCAACCACAAACCCACCGCCGCCGTCGATCTCCGCCGCAACAATCCTGCCGAAAAACCATCCACCACAGCCCATTCCGATCATCTCCAGCCGGAACCCCGCAAACACAACTCCAAATCCGCCGCCCTTCTCAACCAGTATCTCTTATCTTCCGGCGAATCCCAAATTCCACAAACCCTAGAAAAACCCCATTTGCCCCAACACGAGAAAGTGAAGCTTCTTGAGCTCTCTCTTGTCAAAAAACGAACCCCTCAATTTCCTGGTTCGATTTGTGTTGATTCCGATGTGGGTTCTTCTCTGCCTCCCCTGCAATCTCTGTTCCGTAATGGTGGGAGTGAGATTTATGGAGAAGATGATCGGAATTTGATCAGAAGGGCTCTCGAGATTCGCCGGAAGGTGACCGCCGAGATCTTTAAGGAGGCGATGAGAAAGGGGAAATTTGGAATCACTTACACTACTAATTTGATTGGTTGGTTGTCTGATTTCTTTGATTTTGTGATGATTCGAGCTGCGTCGATGAAGCAGTCGCCTGAATTTGCTCATTTGTCGTTTAATGTTCGTGCTAAGACTGTCATTGATGATTTGAATGTTGTGCCACTTATCAGGTTGGTGAGATGGGAGCAAAAAGTTATCTGGGTTTTGTTTATTTTATGTTTTGTTGGATGAAAAAGAAATGGGATTCATAGTTGAATAACCCCATAAGCAATAAAACAGTTCAAACTTATTTCATGCTTTCTCTCTTGTGAGTTTTTCCCTGAATTCAAATCAGTTTAGAGTTGGTTTTGTGAATTTGACATGGTAGCCCAGTCTGTAATGAGTGGCGAGTGGTCATGTGATTGATTCATTCCATAGTAACCACCTATCAAATAATTCTATCAATCTACTTGATATTCAAATGTTGTAGGGTCAGGCCTCATATTTTCACGTGAGAATAGTTGAGTTGCATGTATGCTGACCGAACACTTACGGATATTAAAAAAATGTGTCAGAAAAAAGTACCACAAATAACTACATTTTGATAGGAGTTTTATTTATGTGAAAGTCCGAGTCAGCTTTATGTACAACTCGACTATTCTTAAAGTATATATCACCTGATCTTACAACATTTGAATGTCAATAAAACTCAAAGAAAAGTGGATTGAATCCATTGATTTGAATTCAGGGAAAAACTCTCTAGAGAGAAAGCATGAAGTTATCAGAATCAAGTAACTACATTTCGATAGGGGTTTTTTAATTGGCTAGAAGCAGTTTTCACCATGCCAAACTCACCCGTTATCTCACAGGTGGTTGAAGCATAACTCGTTGTCATATCCACAGATAGGGAAGCTCATCTGCATGTCAGGAGGAAAGCTTGAATCCATTAGACGCCTTGTGGAATGGCTGAAAGGAATTGGTGTGAAAGGGGGATATCTTGGACTTACACTCACGAAAGCTGGACCAAACGTATTGGAACACCGCAACGAGGAATTAGATGAGATTGTGAACTATTTGGAGAGTAATGGGGTTAGAATGGTTTGGATGGGCTTTGTCATGAGTCGATGTCCTTACTTGTTGTCTTACAACATGGAAGAACTGAAAACTCGTGTGGAGTTCTTCTTGAATATGAGTATGAATGAAAAAGATTTTGGAACAATGGTTTTTGACTTCCCCAAGGTGCTTGGTCACTATACTGTTGAAGATATGAACCTAAAGGTATGTTTCTTCTGTTGTTTCGTGGTTACATTATAACTTTAATTCCATGAATTTACAAAAATTTCAATTGTGTTCGTGAACTTTGGACATATGTCTTTTGCTATTGTCATTTGCATTGTTAATGAAATGCACTGATAGATAAATGTCATTAACTGTCATGGGTTGGCCTAATTGTTAAATGGACCTTGAAGAATTAAGAGGTTATTAGTTCAAAACTTCAAACTGTGGTGGCCACTTACCTAAGAATTCATTTCTTATGGGTTTTCTTGACAATCAATATTGTAGAGTCAGACGGTTGTCTCGTGAAATAGTCTAGGTGCGCATAAGCTAATCTGGACACTCGCAGATATCAAAAAACAAAAAATAGATAAATGTTAGTTCATTTGACATAGCATGTCGATGGTGTCTAATTTATGTAAAATGTATAGCATTGTATGCGAAGTTTTCATGATGAATAATTAAGGGATTTCTAGATGTAGCAGCATCTTAATCTCACTTTCCTCGAACCATTCTTGCTGGATACCATTTCAAAGCAGAGGAAGTGAACCTTAAGGTTTACTTTTTCTAAGAAAATGATATGTCCGGGTGGTTGCTAACTATGAGTGCTGCTCATCTTATATGTCCAGGTCAACTATTTAAAGGAGTTTGGCCTCGAGATTGAGGATGTAGGGAAATTACTTGCATACAAGCCACAATTGATGAATTGTAGCATTGAGGATAAATGGAAGCCTCTTCTTAAGTACTTTTACTACCTTGGAATTTCCAAAGATGGTTTGAGGAGGATGCTTACAATCAAGCCTGTGGTTTTCTGCCTTGATCTGGAAACAGTCATTGTGCCAAAGGTATGTCTTTCATGTCTCATGCAGAATTGGCTTCAAACTTTCATGCCAAAATTTTGCAACAAAAAATGAACTGCAATACATAAACTGGATAATGAAGTGATAGGGTTGGATCTTAGTAGAAATAGGAATAATATAAGGGTATGTTAGCAATTACTTGGGAAATAAGTTACAATTACTTGGGGAGTAATTTAGGATATTTTATTATAAATAGAGAGGGTTAGGGTAGAGTTTAGGCATCAAAATATTGAGTGATTATCTTGTGGGCTCTTAGAGAGTATTCTCTAAAGAAAGGGAGGTTCCAAGTCCTATCAAAACTTGAGTTATCTTGTATTCTTTTACCTTTTTATATAATCTAGATCCTGAATCATATCATGAAGATTATCTAGCAAGATATGGGTTGGGTATGATTCTGCCATGCCTTAGTAATGCTAAAATTTACACAGTAAATGAATATCTATGATGAAGGTTTCCTTTTTTTTTTTTTTTGGTGTGATGAAGGTGCAATTCTTCAAAGACATGGGAGTCCAAGATGCCGGGATTGGCAACATGCTTGTGAAATTTCCATCACTATTGACATTTAGCCTCTACAAAAAAATCCGTCCTGTTGTAAGTTCATCATCCTCTATAACCCTGTCTTTATATCTATAGTTCAGATTATTTATTTGTTTAATGTAATCCCAAGAAATCATTCCCATATAGAGACTTTAGGAATTTATCTCTGTGGTATCTTTATGCGGTGTGTGCATCAAGCTATACATTCTGTTTTCTTTTTCAGAAGACAAGTTACTGTTAGGAATGCTGTCAGGGTAAATCTTAGGAATATTGTTAGGATATTAGGGGTATGTTGGTCATTGTATAAGGAGTTTGTTAAAGGTAAATAGTAAAGAGCTTGGAGAAAATAGATTCAAGTCGTAGCGGCCGCCTACTTGAGATTTCATATTCTACAAATTACCTTGACAACCAAATATAACAAGGTTATGTGTTTGTACTATCAACTGTGAATAGTCGAGATGTACATAAATAAACTAGTCCAAACTCTTATTGATATCTAAAAAGAAAAAACGAATGAGTTTCTATGTTATCCACATGCATACTCGGAATTTGGATAGAATGTTAGAGATAGCATCCTTTGTCCTACTTCAAAATACTAAATCTATTGGATGGTTGATCATATTCATTTTCTCCCATTTCTCATATCATCAAATCATCGGGGACAAAAACGACATTGTCTCTTCTCAAATAAGTTGAATGTTTCATGGTTTCTCCTTTCTAAGAACTCATTATGCTCGCTCCTATTTAAATGTAAGATAAGAGCAGATAAAAATGATTCATTATGATATGCTCAACAGCCTTAACTGCAAAACCATGCAGGTCATATTCTTGATGACAAAAGCAGGAGTCAGGAAGAAAGACATTGGGAAAGTGATTGCTTTGGGACCAGAACTTTTTGGTTATAGCATTGTACATAAGCTTGAGGTCAATCTAAAGTATTTCTTGTCGCTCGGCATATATACCCAGATTCTAGGAGAAATGATTGCTGATTTTCCTATGCTGCTCCGATACAACATTGACGTTCTTCGACCAAAGTATCAATACTTACGGAGAACCATGGTTCGCCCTCTGCAAGATCTTATAGACTTTCCAAGGTAAGAATCAGGTCATGCATATGTTAATTTCTCATGAGCTTAGTTTGAAAATAGTTTAGGCCATTTTCAACTGAATTGAAGTAAAACTCAACTAGAAATCCTAAAGCAAAGGGTCAAAAAGTTCGAAAAAAACCCTTTGGCTCATAAATCTTGATCATTATTCATTTGATGTCATTATATTTATATACAGGTTTTTCAGCTATTCTCTCGAGGGGCGCATCATTCCTAGGCATCAAGTTCTAGTTGAGAATCGTATAAATTTCAACTTACGTTCCATGTTAGCTTGCACAGATGTAGAGTTTGAGAATAAGGTTGAAGGTATAGTGCTAAGACGCCAAAGATTTGAATCTGGTAATGTTGATGGTTCTCACTCCGTTGATCATACAACTCACAATGCTATCGACTCAAGTACGCTTGACGACCTTTTGGGTGAAAATAGAGAAGAAGATTTCATGGTTGAACTTCCAAATTTCCTCCCCACCTAAAAGAACAAAAAGAATATGATTGAGAATAAAAGCTCAAACTTTTTCTCATGCCACAACTACTGGGATGAAGCAGGTCTTGTTTCTATGATAATTCGTGGCTATCAAAAGGCGTTCGAAAATGTAAGACTTTTCTTCCCAACAAAGAGAAGGTAATGCTGATTACTCTATCGACTTCTTTTACCACATACTGCCTACTTGTTATTTTGTCTAATGAATTTCTCTCCGTGTGAACAGTTACGCATTAAAAGAACCATGGAGACAAATTAAACCAGAGGACAAGGTATTACCAATCTACACATAAAGTTGTATTTGTTGTAAAAGAAAATGTGGCATTCTCTTGATTTGTACATATGAGAAATGGAAGAAAAATATACTTAGAGACAATATAAGATCTTTTGTTCTAGGATGATGTTGTCATAGAGATGGTTGGCATGACATTTCCATCACTCGAAAAATGAAGTCTTCAGCAAATAGATGTAAATTATTATTATTATTATTATTCTTATTTTCTCTTAAGCGAAAGAACTTATGGTTGTCTTATTTATTGATCGGTGATTGTTTCTTCAGCAAATAGATTCGTATTTATTTGGATCCTTACTAGTAAGGATTCACGTCATCCTTACCCACCTTTATTCTCGCACATATTTTGGTTTAGAAAAATATAGGTAAAGAAAAAGAAAAATGTGTGGCCATAAAAGTGGATATGGATGACTTTGGTCCTTACTAGGAAGGACTTAAGTATTGCTCTAATTTCAAATGAAACCTATTTTTGAAAATAATTTTAGAACCAACCCCCTTTTTTCAATTTGCTCAGTTATTTGTGTGTTGTTTTAAAAATAAGTTATTTAACTGAAAGGGTCGATAGCTTAATGGTTTCATTGTTTGGTGGTAATCCAGTTTAACACTATAGTCACGAGTTCCATTCTAAAAATCGATATTTGGCTCTCATTTATTTAAGAGCAGTATTATCTTCTTTGTAGGGTTTGTGGTTCTCCTTCCTCAATTTGTACTAATAAAAAAAAGTTATTTATGTATTAATGATATGGTTTTTTTGTACTTTATTTATGAAATAAATTGAATATTTGATTTCATGAATCCAAACTAGAGGGTGTTGAACTGATATTCAAATTTTTACGACATGAGTTATACGAAGAAAAAAACGATAATCAACACATTTATACCTCAAATCTTATTTTAACATGAAACTCAATTTATCCATCTACAAGTAAAATTTCTCATCAATATAATTCATTTCTAAAAATTGACACGTCCAAATAATTGGTCGAGGTCACATGTCCATAAATAATAATTGAAAATTACCCGAAAAAATTGAAAATTACATTTTTCGTCCATATATTTGGAATATACTTTCAATTTGATTCATATGAACATTTTTAGTAATATTTCAATAATATCTATAAATAGAAATACTTTAAAAGTTATCAACTTTTGTAAATATTTTATGTGAAGAATCCATCCGGTACATTTTTTCTATAAAAATAATACATAAATGGTATTTATATTGAAAACAACGTTGCAATCAATACGATGTATTTTAGGATTAAAAGAAATTATCATAAATAGGTTGTAAATATACTAAAAACAACACAAACAAAAATACATTGTATTAACTATAACAACATAACTGGCGCGATTAATTATCTGGTTTGGTGTTAATCTATTTCCACTCCACGGTCACGAAAACTCATTATGGGTCATACATTTATTTTATTTTTATGATTTTTTTTTTTATAAGAAATTTTTTTTTTGTAGTCCTTAATGTGCCACACCAGCGGCTGCATGTGTGGGAGTGCAGCCTTTCTCATACCAAAATATCGAAGAAATGGCCGCTAGCTCGAATGAAAAAAAGGAATATTTGTAAACAATCGGAGCCACAATTTATGGTTAGTTTTCTGATTAATCAAGCAACCAAAATTTAAACCTATTTGGAAAGATTTTATATAAATAATGATTTAATTTTAAAATATTATTGAATAAAATAAAGGGCTTGATGCAGTATTAAACTAAAGAAGGAAAAAAATTACATAAGTATACTCAAATAGAAAATTTGGCAAAACTAGACAATCATATTTTAAAAAAAATTTCTTTTTTACAAACAAAAGACCCAAATACCCTTTCATTATAAAATAATCTTATATCTTCCTCAATAAAATAAATAAATAAATTAAATAATCTTATATCATGATATTTCCAACTTCAGGTTACCATTTCACGAGTTAAAACTACCTCCTAAAAATCTCCCTAAATCATAGAGTTTATAGCATTTGTTTGTTTGTTTGTTTGTTTTTTCTCACTTTTGAACTCAGAATTTGTTGTTTGTTTGTTTTTCTTCTCATTTTTTACTTTATATATATTTGTATTTTTTTTTTTTTTGAAGAATATTTATTTGTATTTTTTATTAATTATTTAATATTATTTTTTTTTAATATAGAGTATTACATAAATGATCATGATTCCAGACTTTCATAAAAACATTTTTTTTTTAACAGAAAAATGGAAACTTATAATATTGAACAAATTTTATAAATAATTATAAATACCATCATTTAAAAAAAAAATTAACAAATATAGTCTTTTTTTTAGGGAACAAATATAGTCATTTGTACTAATGAATATCGTCACATATTTTCTTATAATATTGATATAAATAAGTATTTATAATACTCTATTAAAACGTATTAACAATTAATACGGGTATTAATAAGCATTTTTTTTACATTATATTAATAAGCATTTATAATACTGTATTAATGATTAATGCGGGTATTAATAAGTATTTATAATACATTATTAATGATTAATGCAGGTATTAATAAGTATTTATATTACTGTATTAAAACGTATTAATGATTAATATGAGTATTAATAAGTATTTGCAATATAGTATTAAAGCATATTAATTATTGTAGATGCAAATACTTTAAAATTTGTCAATTTGTAATTATTTTGTGAGAATAACTTATCGAGTTCAATTTTTCTTTTAAAACTAAGAAAGATTATGGAAAATGAATTTACAAATTAATTACTCGAATAATTATTCAAATACATTGACGTACAAAAAGCTAACATTATTCTTGATTTAATAAAAAAATGTGTGACCAAAGGTAATGTTGATTTCATAAAAAAAAATTTAAAAAAAAAATCAATTGAGATTTGGCTTCCAAACAAAGAAAAAAAAAATTGAGAAAGAAGGGTATAATAGGTATTATTGAAAAATACTATTATTTACATTTAAAACAAAAAAGAGATTACAAATACTTTAAAACATGAATAGATTTGTAATTATTTTCTTAAAAGTAACTATCTACTCCAATTTTCCTATATTAAATTTATTTTCTATATACTCTAAATTTCCATTTAAAAAATATATATATATGTAAACAAAAATTAGATTTTAAATCTTACAGATTTTTTTATCGTATTAAATGTTATAGTCTTTTATTAAAATGTTAAAATCAGATTTTATTTTAAATCTTAACAAAATATATTAGATTTATTAATAAAATTTCCTTTTAGAAAAAATAATGATAAGACATTCTAATTTAGTCCCAATATCTTATTTTAAAAATCGAAAAGATTGGTGACGTATTGTTTTCATCTTTAATTATATTTCAGGTTAACACCACAGTCATGGTTTAATCTTGAAACCGAATCGAAATATGTATATATAAAAGTAATAATTTTAAAAGTAGTTCTATTTGAAAAAGACCACATCTATGAAATTATTGATTATACATTGGAAGGTTAATTTCTAACAAAACGGTTTACATTATTTTAATGAACATTGAACCTGAAATAGATTAACGTCAATCAAGATAACCAACTATGTGACACATTCAGTTCATTCATATTATGCAATAACAATATATAGAGATTGAAAAGTCGGAAAATAAGAAGGTAGATATTATTGATGAATGCTTTCTTTGTT
>JBBMKA010000001.1:8418163-8430843 GCA_037833695.1 Sechiopsis laciniata
AGTCCAACTCATAATTTTCATGGTCTTTCACTTTAGCTATAATTATTTTTGTAAGCATTGTGTTTCATAGCAAAACCGCTTGCTTTTGGCCATGCATACTCCTAAATATGATGGTTTTAAAGTTGGAGCTGGTTCTGATCATGGAAGAAAAACATATTTCAAACTCAGTCTAAAATATTCATTAAAAAGAAAACATAATATAAGTTACTATATGAAAATTTAAAAACACTTAACCTAAAACTAGTTCGATTAAGCATTATTTCAAACTCGGTTAAAAGATGTACTCAAAAAAAAAAAAAAAAAAAAAAAACTCAGTTCAATGATTTATAAAAAAAAAAAAGAAGAAGAAGAAAGAAACTCAGTCTATAAGAAAAGTTGGACCTGAATATAAGACAAGGAAGGTAATGAGAATCCATGTGGAAATTGCTCCAACTTTAGCCATTGATCTTGATTTTGTTCTACAAATTGGTTGAAATGTAAGATACAGTGAAAAATATTTGGTCTATATTTGTAGGATAATTTTGTGTGTTATATAAATCCATCATATTCTTGCATATAAGGCAATCACGTTACAATTATGCTAAAGTGTGGTAATATTAACCGTGCATATAAGGCAATCAAATTACAATTATGCTGTTCTCAAAAGAAAAATTACAACTATGCTAAAATGTGGTAATATTATTCATGCATATATCAAGTAATTAATGAATCGCATCAACTTATGCTAATATTCTCGTAACATTACATACATATTTTTTTTTGCTAAATCTGTAACATCACAAATATTTGGTAGTATACAATGTATATGTTTCATTCATTTTAAAATATTAAAATTTTAAATAAAAATTTTAATTTTGTTTAAAAGTCAACATAGTTCAAACAATTATACATCATCTCCTTTGAAATTAGACGTTCAAATCTTCATTCTTTAATCTATTATACACAAAAATTACTATTTTAGGCATTAATTTCAAATATTTGACATACTTATACTTTTATTTATATTAGTAATACAAAAGTCAATATTTGTTTAACTAAACATTTTTCTCATGTTACAAATACACAACCTACATGTAAATTATTTTGTTTTATTTTTAATTCCATTTATTTTAATATTTCAAACTTCCTATCAATTATTCATTCTTGTTTGTGTTCTATAATGTTGCTTTTATAAAACAAATAATAAGGAAAAACAGTTGGAATGTTACATTGAAAATGAATATTTTAATTCAACTATTAAGTATTTTTATTTAAGATTTTATACATTGGTAATGAAACAACTTTCTGAAAAAGTTATGGTTGAAAAATTGGTTCTGAAAATAACTTGAATTAGGTCATAGATTTTAAAATACAAAGAATAACTTAGATTTGAAAATTATAATTTTGATAGCTTGGGAAAGTGATAGCTTTGGGAGCAGAACTTTTTGGTTTATAGCATTGTACATAAGCTTGAGGTCAATCATCTAAAGTATTTCTTGTTGCTCGGCATAAATTATATACCCGGATTCTAGATTTTCCTATGCTGCTCCGTTACAATATTGATGTTCTTAATTCTACCAAAGTATCAATACTTGCATGGTTCGCCCTCTCCAAGATCTTATAGCTACACTTTTCAAGGTAAGAACTAGAATCAGCTTATGCATATTTTAACCTTCTCATAAGCTTAATTAGTTTGAAAATAGTTTAGGCCATTTTCAACTGAATTGTGAAGTAAAACTCTTCTAGAAATCCTAAAGCAAAGGGTGTCATAAAAGTTCGAAAAAACCCTTTGGCTCATAAATCTTGATCATTATTCATTTGATGTTATTGTATTTATATACAGGTTTTTCAGCTATTCTCTCGCATTAAGTTCTAGTTGAGAACCGTATAAATTTCAACTTACGTTCCATGTTAGGCTTGCACAGTTGAAGAGTTTGAGAAACATGTTGCAGATATAGTGCTAAGACGCTAAATATTTGAATCTGGTAATGTAGATAATTCTAACTCCATTGTCCATACAATACTCACAACGCTATCAACTAAGTATGCTTGAAGACTTTTCGAATGAAAAAAGAGAAGAAGATTTCATGGTTGAACTTCCAAATTCCCTCCCCACCTAAAAGAATATGACTGACAAGAAAAGCCCAAACCTTTTCTTATGCCACAACTACTTGAACGAATCGGGTCTTGTCTGTATGATAATTCGTAGCTATCAAAAGGCATTCGAGAACGAAAGACTTTTCCTCCCAACAAAGAGAAGGAAATGCTATCACTCCATCAACTTCTTTTATCCTACTTGTTATTTTGTCTAATGATTTTCTTTCCATGTGAACAGTTAAATGCATTAAAAGAACTATGGAGATAAGTTAAATTGGAAGACAAGGTATCGCCAATCTAGACAAAGTTGTATTTGCTGTAAAAAAAATGTGATATTCTCTGGATCTGTACATTTGAGAAATGGAAGAAAAATATACTTGAAACAAGACAATATTTGATCTTTTGTTCTAATTTACTAGGATGATGTTTGGCGTGACATTTCCAACATTCGAAAAATGAATTCTTCAGAAAATAGTTGTAAATTTTTTTTTTTTCCTCATAAACAAAAGAAGCTATTGTTGTCTTATTGATCGGTGATTGTTGTTGCTAATTGTGTGCATAAGTTGCCTAGACAAGTTAACTATATTTTGCAACTCATTAAAATCTTATATGAGTATTATATTTTTTATTTATTTTTCCTATAGCTTCTCCATTTCTCTCTTATCCCCCGATCATGTACTTGTTTAAAGGTCATGAACACAAATCCTCAATTTCCTAATTGTTGAATTAAAAAAAATATTAAATTTAATATATATATATATATATGATCATGTACATGTTTCAATATGTTTTTGTAACATATCAATAAAATACTTCACATTTTCTATAAAATAAATAGAAAATAATTGAATTACTTGTCTAACTAGGAGTACAATTAAAAGTTTATGGTAGAATTTATTTAAAAATAATAACACTAAATCAACACATTCTACGGAATCTTCTTTTTCAAAATCAATACCAGATTTGAAGTCATGAAGGACAATGAAAAGGGATATAATGGTTGTTCATATTTTACCTACATTACAAGGGTTCCATGAGAAACCATAACATTCCCATTTTATTGGGAAGAAAAACGTAAGATACTTGGAAAAATCCCAAACTTGGGCCATAGCAAGAAAGCAAGAACTATGTTCACAACTCATGAATACCAATAATACAAATTAATTTCAACAGCATGCTCGGGTTTTATCTTATTATGAACGCACTATGAAAAGTCAAATGCAAATGTGCACCATTGGCAAATGTATCAACGATAGAGGCTTTCAGATCTGAGGTTCTCTGCAATCTCGGTCTCCCAACGGTCTCCGTTCTCGAGCAACTTTTCTTTGTCATAGAGAAGCTCCTACAACATCACAAAAACTATGAGGCTCATATTCATCAGCAAAGGTTAGAAACTTGTCTCAACATTCAACACATTATAAAATCGACCTCATGAGTCTCCGTGGCAAACTCGAAGTTGGGTCCTTCAACAATGGCGTCAACAGGGCATGCTTCTTGACAGAATCCACAGTAGATGCATTTGGTCATGTCAATGTCATACCTGAAAATTATGATTAATTAGGGACGCAGATAAAAAGATGAACGGATGGATATGCAGGCAATCTTGATTACCTTGTAGTCCTACGGCTACCATCTTCCCGTTCCTCGGCTTCAATTGTGATAGCTTGGGCAGGACAAATCTAAAAAGAAAATCAAAATGCAATAAGAGTTATGTTCAAAGCCACAAAATCGAAGTAATGATCAGCTATTGCTCAAATGTTGCACATATCAAAGTATTGAATTCATCTCCATGGCTAAATATTTCAGGCATGGCCTGCTAAAATATTAGATATAATATTACAAGGTTAGAGAGCAAAACCACTAAGCAGATAGTGCCACATCTCATAAAACAATGATGAGAGATATGAGCACAAATAGTTCTCAAAGTTGGATCTCTTAGAGAACTCATGTTATTATGCTAGCTATACCCAAGGCCAACCGCTCTTCAAACACTTAAACCTCATTACTCGATACAGCTTTCAGTTTCTAACAGGGTCACATTCTCGCATCCATTGATATGATGCAATGATGAGAGAGTGGACTGTTTTGTTAGAAGAAAATATCTCTCCCCAATATTTGCCTCCCTCCTCATTTCATCCCTTTATTTATAACAACTTGCTGATACTTCTTTTTACAACTCAATTGAGTATAAAACAACTCAAAGAATTTTTTTGAACATTCAATAATCAAATGTAGATTAAAATTGTAAAACAAACAAAAAGAACTGAAGTGCTATAATCAAACATTTAGTTTTCTCCCAAAATACTTGCAAAATAAATATTCACCTAAAATCTTTTTTATCAAAATGGATCCCAAACTCACCTTAACTATCTGGTATAATCAATTCAACACACTCATACTCTAACCATCTTATAAACTACTTTTTTATATCCATGAGGGGGTGATTGGATTTTGGAGTTTGGGAGAAGAGAGGAGAGGAAGAGGAAATAGAAACGAAGTGGAGTAATTTGGAAAGATGAAGTATTTGTTTGGAAATTAATGTTTTGGAGAGGAGATGTTAGAATTTTTTTTGGGGATTTGTGTTTTGAAAAGAGATGTTTGAATTTTTTTGGGGGGAATTGGTGTTTAAGAGAGATTTTTTTTTATTTTATGTTAAATTTTTATTGTAATAAAGTTTGATATGATGTTTTATAGGATTAAATATGTTGATGGGATGTGAGGGGGAGTTGGAAAGGAATTGAGAGAGGTTGTTATGTACAAAAAACAAACATGGGATTGGAGAATTTCCTCTCCTCACCTCTCTCAACTCCTAAATCCAATCACCCCCTGAATATTTTGCCAACTTATGCGCATCTCAACTATTTTCACAAAATAGCTGTCTATCCCAACTACATAAGGTGGCGAATGAAACCTGTATAAAATTAATCATGGATAAGTGACCACTATGAATTGAACTTATAACTTCTTGATTCCCAAGATCCTTATTTAACTACTAACCACTAGGACAACCTATGATGGTTCTTATAAACTAATGATTGGTTATCAAGACAAGAAACATCGTTGCTACTTAAAGGCCCTATGATTGTATTAGCACTACCTATGAAAACATGAGTTTTATGGGTCAAAATAGCATAAAGGAGGCAGTGGATACCCTTGAATTCTTAAAATGCTATTTCCCACGAATACAACTAACAACATATAAATACAAAATTTAATGTCCTAAAGAACATAAGGAACCCCCCCCTCTCTCAAGTACCCTCTTCAGTCGAGGAGAAAAGGCATACCTTGATCACCTTCGACACATTCTATTCTATACAAGTAAGATTTCTCAAATTTGACCAAAAATTAAAATGTGCTTCAATACATTAAGACACAGATAAAAAATAGCCTGCAAGTAGGAGTCCCGTAAGAAGAACTATTTTCATCATCAACCATTGAAGATGGTTAATAGACATGAGATATATTATAAACAATAATGGCAAGGAATATACAGACTTGAGACTTCTTAAACATTGCTTTGTAGAAATATATTGTCCAAACCAAAATGACTTAAATTAAAGTTAAAAACATAGATACAAATTCTTACAGCTTCACAAAGTTTGCATGCAATGCATCGTTCTTCTCCAGTTGCATATCGCCGAAGGGCATGCTCACCTCGAAAACGAGGACTTAGTGGGCCTTTCTCGAATGGGTAATTGATCTGCATGATACATGTACACAAATAAATAAATAAAACAGGAACAACAAGAATTTAAGCTTGGTGCTAGAGAAGGTTGTTTGGAACACACTTACAGTGACTTTTTTCTCAAAGAAGTATTTAAGAGTGAGCATCAGACCTCGAACCATTTCAGTGAGAAACAGTGTGTTTATGCTACGCTCAAAAACTACAAATGGCCAAGAAATATGTTATAGTAAGAACCATCAAATTTAATAAAACAAAGAACTGAAAATGATTTAAAAGGCAACAGTGTCCTATGGAGGCCTGAAGGAAATATAAAATTACTAGAACTCCAATCCTTCGAGATTTCCTTGGCAAGCTGCTCTCTTTCTTCATCCTCTGCAGAAGTAATGAGATGGAAAAGAAGTTAAAGAACTTTAAGCAAAGAAAAAAAAAACCCACATCACCGTTCTAGAAGTAAAAGTCAGTCTGTGTCCTTTAGTTCAACGGTGATAAATAAATTGTACCAATATTTTACAAGTCTTATTTACTAAGATAATGAGAAGCAGAACAAAACCTAATTTGGTGCTGAACAAGTGTGCACTTGACCGGAGACCATGAAAGGGAGAACCTTGCAGAGCTTGTCCAGAGACGGCCTAATAGTAGATTACATGTAATAAATAAAGATACACAATAAAAAAAGTTGTTACAATACAACCTACCAGAATTGAGGAATATGATTTCTGTGGCATGATTCCTAACAAGTTTTCAATCAATACTGTGAATACCTCCATGACAACTAAAGCTCGGGAAATAAAATTACTCCAAATATTTCAAAGCAAAGCAACTAACACTAAAAGGCTTTCAAATGAGAACATCGATCAATGATAAAGATAAGCTACACAACACTAAATACATAATTCAAGGAAAGAACATATGAGGCATAACTAACAGTCTTGAAAATCTCCCCCGAATTCCAGAAACCATCCACAGATCTTTGCAATCTATCTATAATAGTCTAAATTTTTCAAAAAAAGTTCAGGATATCGCATTGCATAAACAGCCTAACCATCAGGTGCCCAGTCTACCAGTAGTTACTGCTTTAAGTTCCTCGTTTTAACATAACCTCCCTCCAAATGGGGCATTTAAAGAGCAAATCCTTCTTTTCTTATGGAAAAGAAAAGGCACACAGTCCAAATTCCACATCAAAACGTCTATCCCTATTCAATTAAAGATTAAAAAAAAAAAAAAGCAAACCCAACGGAAAAACACACAAAACAATTCCTAATGACCATAATACAATGATTCGGCCAGATTGCGCCAAAAAAAAAAACCACATCTGTTGTACGACTGGAATATCCAAACCAAACGAAACAAATTGTCACCCAGAAAACCTTGATTCAATCGAAAACACTAGGAAAAACCTAAAACAGATCAAAATCTAAACGTGGTCCATATTCAAGCAATTAGTTCTGACGAGTCCATAGCCGGAAAAGGGGAGAATATAAAAATTAGGGCAAAGAAGAGAAGATTGCTTACAAGGTGACGAGCACGAAGAGCGAGAATGGATTTGCGAGCTAAGATCGCAGCCATGGCAAATGGGTGGCTCTTCTGAAAAGTGTTCTTCACCGGTACTCACAGGGCGAAAAGATTTCTGCACAGACTGAGCCTACTTGATCGCTGTGCGAGTCCCTGAATCGTTCCGATTTCCCATCGTGGAAACGCAACGTTTTGGTCTTCGCTTAGGATTGGGCTTGGTTTGGGCTTTATATCAGAAATTTGGTCAAGCCCAAGCATACGTCCATCTAGGCCCACTCACGGATTTTTAAGATTTATTTTTTTAAATTACACAAACCACCCGCAAATTATAAGGTTCGTTAGAATTTACCATTAAATTTCAATGGTAATAACTAGCCCTATAACTTTTGTAGGTGTGAAATTGGTCCTCTCAACTTTGATGATAAAATTTTTCTCAAAAAAAAATAAATAAATTTCATGATAAAAAAAAATAATAATAAAAAATAACTCTTAAGTAGGTGGTCATCATAGATTGAATTCTTCACCTTAAGCATCTCAAGGTCCTCTTTGACTACTCGAGCACTCGGTAATATTTAAAATATATTTATAATTATTAGTGCAAATATTTTCGAATTTACCTACATTTGTAATTATATAAAAGTTTATCCAATACAATTTTCATAAAAATAAATTTTAAAAATTGAACATTTAAACTATTTAATAATGTAAGTCAATCAATCGACATAAGTGTCTCGTCATAATTTAGAAGATATAATCCCTTAGAAACGACATGTAATAATCGAGCGTTTGGGAGGGAGAGTATGCTCTTCTTGAACTTTAGATTCGAGACGATTGTGAAAATTATTTTTTAGATCATTCTCAATTTTGCTTCTAATCCAACCCTACAATCTAATATGAAATATTTTATATAAAAGTCATTCATCTATAGTAATTTCCTATCTTTTATCCATAAATGTAAAACTGCTAACACTAATTCAGCGGCATCGTACACCTACCGACCGAGAGGTAGTTGGTTCAAATCTCTATCCTCCAATTGTTTGTAATCTAAAAAAAAAACTGATTCTTCTTTAAAAAGAAATAAATAAAAGAAAAAGAAAAGCCATTATAATGCGAGTACTGAAGGGATGGGTTTAGAAAACCTGCGTTTCGCCTCCTCCCAAGAACCAGAAATGGCTGCCGTTTGCCGATCACTTCTTACGGCGGCGGGTTCAAGGTCCATGGCCGGCCGTTCCAGAACACTGGCTCATAAAACCCTAAATCCAATCCCTGCTTCTTCTTCCAGACGCCTACCTTCCGTTTCCAGGTACTACCTCTACTTCAAATCCTGCAATTTCCTTGATTTGCTTCCATTTTTCAATCTTCGTACTTGGTTTTTCTCCAGGATTGTTTCGTCTTTGGCTACTGTGGAGTCGCTGATGCCACTCCACAGCGCCGTCGCCTCAGCTCGGCTGAAGTCTAAAATTGCCGTCGACTCCCGTTGCTGGAGCTGGCTTTCTGAAGGTATTTTTTGTTCTAAGTTGTTCTTCTCATAAATTTGTGCATTTTCTTCCTCGGTATAGGGGATCTTTGTTTGTATGATTTCGGATCTTGTTTTGCTAATATATCTGTTTGCTTACTCTCTATTAAGTTGTTGATGCTCTGTAAACTTGCTATCATGAATTCCTGTAATAGTGCAGCTATTTCCCAATTCTGTCTCTTGAAGGAAGTCAAAGAATTTTGGAAATAGCCTTCTTAGTTTTTTTTTTTTTTGGTAAAGGAAACTATTTTATAAAGGAGGAGCACCAGTTAAATTACATGAATAGATTCAACTATATGAAGAAGGAAGGAGATTCAACTATATGAAGAAGGAAGGTGCTTAATGCTTATCTTTACACAAAAAATACATAGTTGTAACAATCATCTCTAGGAAGTTGTCGTAAGACCTCTTAACATCTTTGAAGACTCGGTTATTCCTTTCACCCCAAATTTTCCATAAAACGCACGAGAAAAAGAAAGCCATAAAAACTTTTTTCTTCCACCGAAAGGACGACCCACGAAAATCATAGAAATAAATTTTTTGATGTCATTTGGGAATGCAATGGGCCAATCAAAAGCCTTCAAAATTGTCACCCAAAAGGTGTTAGCAAATGGGCAATGGATGAAAAGATGAGGTTGTCATTCCGCATGTGTTTTGCACATAACACACCAACCGGGAGAAATAGACATATAAGGCATCCTTTTCTTTAATCTCTCAACTGTATTAATTGCCACCAAGACTCAGTTCCCACAAAAAAAATCTTCATCATCTTTGGATAGAAATCTTTCCAAATAATGGAATACAAAATTTTAACATTTGGGTTCTCAATTCCAAGTAAGCTTTCCACAGCTAAGCCTCAAATTGGCCTATTCCATCAATTCTAAATCATTTAAATTTCTTCGAAGCCTCAAATTCAAGCGCCTGAAGGATTGGCCCTTGCATTTGCTACCGTTAGCTCAGGACAAGAAGTAAAACGAAAAAGCTGAGGGAACACTCTACCCACAGCTAAGCCATGAATCTGTCCAAAAAGAGGTAGAAATACAATTTCCCAAGCACTGATCTATGCTATCAACCATAATATTCAACGTCGAAAAAATAAACCTCCAGGGGTTTTATGCATAGTAGATCTCACCGTCTAGAATATGCAATGTGCAATGTGCATTGGATTTTGCTTGCCTTGAACTCTTAACCCTGGTGTGAGAAAGATTAGTTTAGTTTCTTGGTGGATAGAATTAAATTCATCCACAATTTGCCAGGAAGTATTACTCCTTTGAAACTGTGCTTATTCTATTATCATTTCTTTGCAACTTTTTTTTTAAAGAAACTATTTCATTGAATGATGAAATATGGAGCCCGAAAGCAGTTACAAAAGACCTCATAGAAAAGGTATAAACACTAAAGATAGATGAGCGTTTAGTCCAAGAAAACATAAATTTTATAATTTTTATGAAAGTATTTGATTTCTTAACCAAATTCCAAAAAAATAGAAACTTCAAAATTTTGGTTGATTTCTTAAAACATAGTTAAAAAGCTGATCACAAGGCAAAGAAACTCAACAAAAGTAGTATTTATTATATAGCCTTAATCTTCAATAACCAAATGATTATCAAATGAGTCTGTATTTTTTGTTATAAAAGTGAGGTAGTTTATGTTTACTAATAACTTCTTTATTGAGTTTCTTATTAGTTTTGAAATGTTGGCCCAATTTTGAAACCCAAAATATAAAGTGTAGTCGAAAAGAGTTCACCAAGCTATGTATAATCAAATAAAAAAAAAACTACAAACAAAATTGTTACCAAAGGGCTCCTTATTTATTGGCTAACATTGCATTTTTGTGTATTTACTTATCGTATCATGAATTACACTCCCAGAAATGATCATCCATAAGTTTCACCTTGAATGGGCATGCATACATCTCTTGTATCATATTGAGTAGTTCATATTCTAACTTCATCATTATACCGTATCATTTAGGATTCGCAACACCTTTGTGACATAAAGACCGGCGTAGGGTGACAAATTTGAATCGACTATAATACAGCTCAATGACCGGGAGCTGAGAAGACAATTTGTAAGACTTGCGAGGTTTTTCATCTTTCCTACTGATTTTTGTACGATACCTTTATCACAACTTCACAAGGAAGAATCATTTAGACAACTGTTTTTTAGTTTTGATGATCATTGTATAATGTAATGCGGCCACCTTTTCCTGGATAAGCAAAGTTATTGATTTAAGCCTCTGACCACAAACCTTGAGAGATTGATTTGTTTTTAGTCATCTCTCTGTTGCTATTGACTTTGTCCAATAATCTGCATGTGATTTTCTCTATGCCCTAAATATGGGGTCTTGAATTGGAAGAACTTCAGAGTTTTGTTGCTATTTCCATTTTCAGGCATAAAGTTGGTTAGCTTAGAATACAGTGTAGGATGCCTAAGCATGGAATGATCATATGTTATCGACTTAAGCTGTAGCTGTCCTGAGCCAAAGATGTGATGGATCTATTTTTCAATGGTTTTCTTCCCATATCATTGATATCTGTTTCAACCACCATGATTTGGTCTTTGGTCTGGAGAACAAGAGGACTTTAGAGAATCAAAAAGTAGTGTGTTTCATCTATGGTAGTGTCCATCTGCCTAGGTTAATTTCATATTAATTTTATTTGATATCTAAATATTGTAAGGTTAGACAAGTGGGTTTGATTCATCATGGTTGATTTCTGTTTTTACAGAGAAATTGAGATTTAATCAGAACAAAAGAAAAAAAAAAGGGGGGGGCTTCGAATGGAAAAGTATTCATGCACAAGCACCAGCCCATTTGCAATTACTACAACCACAATCCATTAAAAAAATGCTGTCAAACCTCCCAATCCAAGGGCTATTTACCCTATTGTCTTCTTCCTTTCAAGGTTTCAAATGGCGGATGAAAAAAAAAAAAGAGATGATTTGAAACGGAATTCTAAAGAAAGAGATGAAAATTTGATTTCAAGAGAGAGAAAATGAAAAATGAGTATGAAGGTTTAAGCTACATTCAATGAGTGGGCCCCATTTTCAATATAAAATTACGTGGTAGGTCCCACTAATTGCGTCTTTTCCAGACACAAAATTGCATGAGGACAAAAGATGTACCCTGTTTTTACAATTAATTTAAAAACAACCCTATTTTTAAAAAAAGCACACCCAGTTTCCTAATGTCCCCCGCAACACACAACACCACCAATTGAGGGGATGAAAATTCGAATATCATACAAAGCATATTACAAGTATTGTTTATTCAAAACATCTAAGTTGGTCTATATGCTACTTAATAGGAGTGAATATGTATTGGATTGGATTGGGTTGGGGTGATTTTCAACCCAACCCAAAAATTCGGATTGGTCAATTCTTCAACCCAATCCAACCCTTTATTTTCAGGTTGGGTTGGGTTGGGTTATCGGGTTCATAAATTTGCAACTAATCTAAAATTAAAGAAGCTCACCATGATAAGTAATGTACTCAATAAACAATCTCTAATGCCTTTTTTTTATTCCTAGAAACTTAGGACAAACATTAGCATAAGTAGATTCTTATTATAGATGCGAAATTCAAGTTTACCTAACTTTAAAACCTTATAATAGATTTAAAGTTTAAAAAATATTATAAAATAAAAAGTCTAACAATAATAATTAAATAAAATAAATATGCATATACATATAATATAAATAATTAAATAACATAATAATGATGTTATAGGTAAAAAATATATTTTTTTTAAACTAAATAATAAATTCGGGTTGAGTTGGGCTAATTTTAGGTCAACCCTTAACCCAATCCAATCCATGAAAATTTCATGATTTTGAACTCAACCTAACCCATTTATGTATTTAACCCAATCCAACCCGTCAAATTGGGTTG
>JBBMKA010000001.1:8430943-8503044 GCA_037833695.1 Sechiopsis laciniata
TCTTTCTCTCTCTCTAAATTTTGTGTAACTTAGACACATGATCTTCTATTGCAAGTAGAGACATATGGGACCAAGCCTTTCTCTATATGATTCCTTTCAATCACCATCTATGTGGTCATCATCAACAGAAAACTACCCTATTTGGGCCCCTCTTCCCCTCTCCTACTACTTTTCACTTCATTCATTTTTCTTTTAAATTAAGTCCGTTTGATAATGATTTTATTTTTTATTTTCGAATTTCAAACATGGTGCTTGTTTCTTCCTAATTTATTCATTATGATCTTCACCTCTTAATAACCATCTAAAATCTCAGGAAATTTTAAAATACAAGAGTGGACTTTTAAAGGAAATTTTTCATGAATAGCAAAAAAAAGAAAAAAAAAAAAAAGAAAGAAAAAAAGGGATATCCAAATTTTAGAAAAAAAATTAAATATAGCAAAAAATTATTTTAATCAAGTGAAAATAATATTTTCAATTAAGTTAAACTGGTTGAAAATAATGAACATAAATATTTTGATATGTATAAGACAAAAAATTGTTGTAATTAAAATAGGGATGCTTAAAATTTACTACCTACCACAAATTTACTTTTTAAAAACCTTTTTTTTTTTTTTTTAGTTTTCAAAATTTGATTTAAAATTTGAAAAATGTTCTTAGAAAAGTTCTTTTATAGAATAAAGAAGTTTATAGGTGAAAATATTGATTATAAACTTATTTTTCAAAAAATTAAAAATAAAAAAACTTTAATGTTTTTCCTATTTAGGATTTGGATTTGACAAGAACTTACAATAACTATAGTGTGTGTGGGGATTGGGGTCATTTACTTATGTTTTTCATAGATGGGCAATAAGAACACATTTGGGACAACTTTTACAAGTTGCCAAATTCAATTAATAACCTCAAGTTGCATTTAAAGAGACATTCAGCTGATCAGAAAGAGAAACTAGTACATACCTCATTTATGTCTCAACCAAAAACATTCTCAGTAAAGTTTACTGCCATTTTCATTATTTTAGAAAAGAATAACTGCCATGTTTATGTTATATAGCAAGTTGCCAACATTTGTCACCTTATTTTTTTTTCTTGACTTGGTCTTTTGAAAAAAGCATGTGGCATGACTTGGGAAAATTTTGAAGCTTATAATTATTGTAGAAGTTGGGCCACTATGCATTTATATATTGTTTATTTGTTTATGTAATATTTCAGTATATATTGTAGTTAAATATCAATACTCATCCCTAATAATTTTCATATCATATAAGGGACAACATCGTTGGTAAAGGTTAGACATCTCTTGGTCATACCTGTTTAAAGATCTTAGGTTTGAGTATTCGAGTGAATAATTGTAATATCTCTTATTATATCTCGAATTCAAAACTTCAAATAGATGTTGATATCCTCGAATATATAATGGAGTCAAATATCTAATTGATGGTTTAGCTTCGATTTTCTAGTCATGAAAAAAATTGCCATGTCATATTTAAAATTTTCTTTTATTCATATTTTTAATATGAAAGAAAAAATAACCAACAACCAAAGAACGATAAAACATAGATTTACGTAATTCACTAATAATGTGGTAGTTACGTTTAGTTCAAAAATAATAAGAGAAATAGTTTAATACAAAAGGGAGAAATAAGGGTATGACCAAGAGATGCCCAAAATTTTAAAATATATTTTAATATTATTTATTACATGTATTTGTGATAGTAGCCTCCAAATATGTATAGAAAGAATGATATAACATGTATTTAAATATAGGATTCTGCTTAATAGACCCTATAAACCTTAGAATATGTATAGAAAAGTAGACTTCCGAAAATCATTTAAATTTGACTTCAAAATAAATTTTTTAGTAGCTGGTGTATAACTTGTATTATTACAAAAATAAGTAATTGGAGGAACTTGGAATGAAAATAAAAGCATTGAAAAAAAAAAACAAGTGGATCATGAAATGGAAGAAGGGATGGTTAATAAGTGAAAGGGAAACTTGGGGCAACAAACCAAAGAAACAATATTTTGATTAAGACCTAACCAACAAAATATTTTGTTGCTCTTATGACCTATGGCATGTGTGGTCCATTCTTCCAATTTCCATTGGATAACAATTAAGTATCTTCCTTTTCTTTTTTTCTTTTTCTTTTTTTTAAAAAACTTTTTAAAATAAATGACTACCTAACTATCTTTGTGATTGAGATTATTATTTACATAAAAAAACATATACATATTCAAACAAATTGAATATACTTGTGGCATACGTAAAAGGGATATATTTTCTCTCATCAAATTGAGATAAGTTGTTGAGTTGTTCCATTACAAGTATTCTTCATAGTTGCAACCATAAGTTAAATTATGGAAATTTTTCATCCATAGGGAAGAAGGGAAAAAAATTGTATAGATGTCATATTTTTTATATAAAAAAATTTTAATATAAAAACCGATTGAATCATGTTAAATTGATATTAAAAAAAATTGATAGATTTTCACAAGTGAAAATAGATGGAACTGATAAAGTGAAATTGATAAGCTTATAAACTTCAATCAAGTTAAGCATTTCATATTTTGTTATATATAAATATAATTTGCTATAGACAACAAATTTTCTTAAATTATTGTGAGAGATTAAGAATGGAAAAACAAAAAAATATTCTCACTATTTGAATAATTCAATGGTCATAAAATTAAAGGTGACAAGCACATTTCACCCACTACACACGTAGTCCACAAATTATGGGGAAAACCCTCCCCTAATATCTAGGAATAAACAAAAATAATTATTGAGAAAATCAAGAAAGCTTCAAATAGAAAACAAGAGAATTACGTGAAAAACTTCCAAACCCAAAAAAATTACATACATAAAATTTTTCTACTATGTAAAAAATTGTTACAATTATATAGAGTTCTCTTTCCCAACTTTAATTGTATAAACATTTTATTTAAAGCTTATATCAATCAAACCATTTATTCAACTCTCTTAAACAAGTGTATACAAAGAAAAATTATTAGAGTAGTACATCAAGATTCAACCATTTTTAAATGAGATATTTTGAATCCCAAGCCACATGCTTTTTTTATAGTATTTGAAGCACACTATTTTCGTGCACCTTCTCAATATGGGACAATAATATTTCTTATTGTTTTTACAAAAATCTTTTCTGAATGGAACAACGGCCTTTGTTAATATTTTGCCAAAATTTCAACAAATTCCACTCTGACAAAGTTATTTTTTAAAATTCACATCTTCTACTACAACATTATCTTCACCGACAATCATAATTTTTAATTATGTGAACTATATTATACTCCACTAAAAGTAGACCTCTTGAAATCTCACATTTTAATATTTTTCTTCTTTAGCACATCAATACTAATTTTTAAAATTTATGGTGCAACTTCCACCTACTTTGGTTCTTTTGAAAGTCCTTTTGCTATCGACATAACTTCCAGCACACACCTTACATAACTGTCAAGTCAATACTTCTATGTAAACTTGTGGAATCGCTGACATCACATCCTCTACCATTAAAAAATGGTCATACCATGACGATGATTTCTTTCTTTCTTTAGAGGAAGTTACCAAATCTTAGACGAGATAGCCCACGCCAATGTTCGAACTAGAGCCCTTTGGCAAACTTGTTCCGTTTGAACAATTGTTTCTCGTAGGGATGATTTCGGTTTGGTTTTTGTCGGTTTTGTACTAAGCCGACAACCGAACCGATATCTTCGATTTTCAAAAAATTGATTCGATCCAATGTCGAATAAATGATAGAATCATTGGTTCGATTTTCAATTTGTTCGGTTTGGTTTTGGATCTGATCCAATGTCCAATTTTTTTTAATATATCAAAAATATTTTTCATAAAAAAATCACATAAACAGCAATATTTTTAAAGGTTGGAATTATTTTTGAACTTATTAAAAATTATTTAAGGATGTTTTTTACTTCAAATAGGAGGGAATTAAGAAAATCTTTAACACTTTAAAAAATCTTCAAAATAATGGAAGGAAGATGATTTTATATGATTTATTGACAAAATATATATTTATTTGTAATCTCGAAAAATATATACATGTATACTTCGGTTTGGATCGGTTCTTATTGGTTTTTTAAAACGAAAATCGAAATCGATCCAATATTTTCAGTTTTTTCAAATTACAAACAGACATATCCGATTTTGTGCTAAAAAACCAATCCGATCCATTGGATTAGATTGATTCGATTCAGTTTTTCGGTTTTATGTTGCATCCCTAGTTCCCGTGTGACCAGAATGTCACTTTCGCAACAATAATCTTTCTTTTGCACAAAGTTTTTCTTCTTCTTCTTCCAATTACCAACTACCAATGTTGAATTCTCTGATAAAGTATGCTCGTCATGCTTCAGCCTTCTTTCTAATTATGTTAGAAGTTTGTTAGCAGCTTTTGCAAAATTTAAACTCTTTTCTATACATCAATGTTGGCTTTGTGTATTTATAAGAAATTGGAAGTGACAAGATAAGTCTATTTGCCTTATCATCATCCTCAATATTCACACCAATTAAATCCAGCTTTTTTTTTTTTTTTTTTTAAGATACGAATTCATTTCAAAAAGCATGCAAACATATTACATGAAAGCTTTCCAATTAAGCGCCTTCGAAGCAATATTGTAGTCTCAATAGAAATGAGATTTATAGCACCAAGACAAATGAATTAAGAGTCCCTCCAAAATATAGCTAGCAGACTTATCAACATAATTGCTATAAAAAGTCTATGATTTCTTTCATTCCATACATTCCACCATCAAGCAGCAGCAAGATAAGCTTTCGTGATAAATTCGCAGTTAAGGAATAAATGCTTGGTTGTTTCATCCTCCATTTTGCATTTCAACCTGCATTGTAAATAGTCCAGATAAAAATTTTGATGTTTTTTGGAAGAATAAATTGCCACAATTTGGTTGATAGATGGGGTTGAAGTTGAACCACTCAGTTGATGGTCGATAAGGTGCGCGCTTGAATGAGCTGACAGAAAAATCTCCTTTAAATTTATCAAGCTTTTGAGGATCCGTAAAATAGGGCTAGCCAACCAGCAGAGCATCAGTAAAATGATGTCATTTGGAAATACGTAGATGATCTGAGATTTTTGTACATTTCTTAATTCGCAATGTATAAAACTACTTCTTCACAAATAATCAATTTGAAATATTTTTGGCCTGATACACTACAATCTAACTTTGTGATTATTACATGAAATAGGAATTATGCAAACATAATATAAACCAAGATTTCAACAGAAATGTAAATGCATGGAACATTCAAAATTGCATTCACAAATATAAGTTCAAGTCCGAATTTGCACCACAGACAAGTTGATTGGTCAACTTGGAAGAAAGAAATAGAGAGAAAAAGGTCTTTGACCATACAAATAATGTTGAGAAAGATTTGGTGTTATGATTTGGTTGGCAAAATGTTTGGTCTTTTCATTCATAAAAAGGGCTTATTACATGGTTTGCTTGAAAGCAAATATAGTATAGTAATAAAAGTAGGCTAAATTATAGAAAATAGCCTATATTATGGTGTTTTTTTTTTGTCAGAAATGCTCCTAAATATCGAAAAGTTTTAAAATTGTCCCTCAACTTTAACAAAAGTTTTAAAAATGTCCTTACCGTTAAAATTAGATGGAATCCATTAAAGTTTGGCTTCAAAAAATACCCCTAAACTGATGATGTTTTTAAAAAAATACCTTTAATCTTAAAAAAAAGCATAAATAATAATGAAAATGTTAAAATTTTGTTTCAATTGATATTTAATTGTGCTCCTACAAAACAAATTTTACTTTTGTATTTATAACTTATAATATTCATTTATGTTTTAAAATTCATCTTAACAACAATTTAGGCCCGATTTGATAGCAATTTTGTTTTTTTTTTTTTTTTTTTTTTAATTTAAGCCCACGACAACTATTTCATCCATTGGATTTTCTTACTTTTATATCTACATCTTATATATATTTTTAAAACTAGATCAAAATGTGACAACTAAAAAAAATAGCTTCCAAAAACTTGTTATATTTTTTATTGGTTAGGATTCATCTATCCTTCCAAGAGAATATGCTTTTTTTTGTAAACAATTAGAGTCAAAATAAACTTAAATTTTAAAAATGAAAAACAAAAAATCAAATAGTTATCAAACAGAATCTTAGTTTTTTAATTTTTTTTAAATTTTTTATTTTATTTTTTGTCTTTGAAGAGTTATGAATGATAATTATGATTATAGATTCTGAATTTTGGAACTTCGTTAGTCATGGTTAATCAAAGATTAATAATATATTTATTTTCATTATTTTTTATGGAGAAAATGCATATAAATAGAAAAAAAGGTAACTTTTTTTGTAGTAAGAATATTTTTTAAAGTTTTTAAAAGATCAAGAATACTATTTAATTAAAAGTGTAATATTTTTAATCTAAAAGTTATTGACAATGATATTTTAAATATTTAAGTCGAGGTTAATAATATATTTATTTTCATTATTTTTTATGGGGAAAGTGCATATAAATAGAAAAAAGGTAACCTTTTTTGTAGTAAGAATATTTTTTAAAGTTTTTAAAAGATGAAGAATACTATTTAATTAAAAGTGTAATATTTTTAATCTAAAAATTTTTGACAATGATATTTTAAATATTTAAGTCGAGGGTATTTTTGAATTTTTTTTTAAAAGGTCAAGAGCATTTTTTAAACTTTTTCAAAGTTCAAGAGTATTTTTGAAACCAAATTTTAACGATTTTCATCCAAATTTAATGATAAAGGTATTTTTGAAACTTATGTTAAAGTTTGGGGGTATTTTTGAAACTTTTCAAAATTTGGAAGCATTTTTTAAACAACCCCCATAATTTTAGGGGTATTTTCTATAATTTAACCAATAAAAATATTACAATATATTTGAAGCCTTTTCTCATCTTATCTTATAATGGATAAAGGCATAGAGAGAAAAATAGAAAGAGAAAAAAGGGGTAAGGTTAGGAGGGTTGCCTTAGAAGAAAAAGAAAACAACAAATTCTATGTATAAGGTATCTTTGTTCTTGAAAGATAGAAAGAGAAATATTATGAAAATCTGCAACAGCACTCCACTTGCAACAATTATTTGTAATGATAATACATAAAAATATTTCTGTATGAATGTACAAGGGAGTTATACATTTTCCATATGTTTCAAAAAAAAAAAAAAACCTTTTGCATATGATATTACATAATTTTTTTTATAATTATAAATAAAATTAAAAATTATTTATGTGATACTATTTAATGTCACATATACAAAATTTATAACTCTCTAGAACGGTGCCAACAAGATCAAAGCTCTAACAATATTTTGGGAGAAAGAGGATTATAAATACTGATTCTAGGGATCGAATCGTGACCGTGGAGTAAAAATAAATTAACACAAACCAAATAGTTAATCGCGCCACCAACCCATTCAATCATCCTCCCTCAATATTGTTGCATAAAAAACATTACAAATGGGCACCCTATTTTCTTTTTTTTAATACTTGATTTTTCTTTGCTTTTGTTTTTTTCTTGAATATAGAGGGCATTGCACTCACATGGCCTACCATAATTTTACGTTGGGAATCCCAATCTCTCACGAATGATATTATATATCGATACCCACCAATAATACCAATAATACCAATAATGTACATTTCTTTTGTTCATTCTCTTTTAATTGATGAAGTTATTTTATTCGGAATTTTAGTTGACTATGCCTTCCAAGTTTATGAATATAAATCAAAATTTCCAAAAACACTTATATATAAATAGCAAATAATATTTTTGTATACAAAATCTCTATTTCATGGCGATATTTATTTTTTTGCCTTAGATATTTTATGCATAACTTAAAATTTCAGATAGAATGAAATGTAATTAAATTTTAATAGGATTAAAATATGTCTCATGACATCGTGATTAAAGGAGTTTTTGTTAAATATTTTAAGTATAATATGAATCTTAAGATCTTGAATAACATGATTATTAAGAAATGTAATTAAATCTTAATAGAATTAAAACATACCTCCTGCCATCCTGATTCAAAGAGCTTTTAATTCGACAAAGAATGGTTGTTGATGTTGAAGTCTTTTAGCAATTTCTTTGATAGAAGAAATTGATTTCTCTCTCTGCCTATAAACTTGAAAACACTTGAATGTGTTTTCAAGTTGTCTTAATTTTTCTTTCTTTTCACTTTCACACACGTTTGAGATCGACAAATATGTTCATATTTATAAGTAGAGGAATGACCAATGTTGAACTTCATTTAATGTAAGTTTTACTTTTCATCAAAGTTAACTTAAACAAACATAAATTTAAAAGAAATGAAACTCTTTTTTTATAAATAATGAAACTCCATCTCATAAACATTTCTATAACATATCCATTGAAAACAAAATTTTCTTAATAATATCTAGAGAAATGAAAGTTTCATTCTTAATTGAAAACGAGAACGTTCTATTTTTCTAACAGTTACCCATAATTAAGATCAGTTTTGCCGACAGTAGAATGGCTATCTATCAATGGTTTAAGAAATCATCTGACGTGAGTAACAATTTTTAGTTATTTAATTATATATCGATGATTGTTGTGAACTTGTGACGTCAGCGTAAGTTTTATATACAGACAATATATCGTCATGAACATCAATTATATTAGGTTAAAGGTTCACAACAATCAACATAACCAATATTCCACCAACCTAGTTTATGTACTTATTTAGTAGACTAATTTAAAAAATACATGAAAAAACTAACAAATATAGGTTAATAAACTCAATTTATGTAAATATAAATATCAAACTCAGTTTAACTTAATAACGAGCTTATAAATTTAACATATTCATCAAACACAAATTAACTTAATCTAAAGACATAATGTAACTTAACACCACTTAACTTAACTCTAATCCATGCATCAAACACTTAACTTTCAACTTAATTCTAGTCCATACATTAAACATGTTCTTTCTTTTTTTTTTTTTTGAAAATTTGGAGGGTATTCTATCTCTTAAAGAAGTATGCTTTGGAATCCGTAGGCTCAATTATTGGGTTCTCCCTCAAGAACATGCACCAAACATGTTCTTAAGGCTTCAAATCCATTCTACTTCATCCATCATGGAGCGGTTCAAGTGGTCAAATAAGGCTTAAGGTGCTCACCTAGCTAGAAATTAATTTTCTACGATTTTTTTTGACAAATGTTGTAGGGCCAGGCAGTATGTCCCGTGACATTAATCGGAGTGCGGCAAGCTAGCAGTCACGGATGTCAAGAAAAAAAAAATTCATTCTACTTCAACTATTTTCATATTTGTATTTTTCTTTCAAGTATTTGACTGGTTTTTGGGCTAATTTGGAAGAGAAAGAGAGAGCCTAAATTTTGTATGCATAAAGGTTTTTTATATTTAGCAATTATTTTTCTAATAATTATTGAAGTCTACCAAACAAAGTATTCTCAATAATTACTAAATAGGATTCAACAATTATTGAACATACTATTAATAATATATTTCATTAATTATCATGTCAATTTTTGAAACATTATTCAATAATTTTATCAAAAAGTATTCAACCCTGAGTGAGTCCTTTATGCTATTTATTATTAAAAATAAAAATAAAATAAAAAAACTAAAAGAACGTGTGTAAGTGACTGCAAAATTTTAATATCAAGTAAAGAAGATTAAAATCAATATAGGATTTGAGAGGTCATTTATATTGTAAAATAAGTTATGGAGGAAAGTGGAGAAAGTTTTTGTCAAGATATTATAGTATAAATGTCTACTTAAAAAAAAAAATTATTTAGAAAATAACTAAAATTATTTAGCATTTAAATCTGTATTTATTTAAGAAATTTTGAGAAAGAGATTTAATTTTTCTCCAAAATAACCAAATTTTATTTTAATAATTAACCTGTTATATAATTAAAATATTGTTTAAACCTATCAACCTCGCTAACCTCAAATTTAGGAGCAAAAACTCTTTCTAATTAATTTCCTTATTTTTGTTTGAATATTTAAAATCTTGAAGTTAAATTTCACATTAAAAGATCTTATCAAAATATATCAAAATTTTAAATACCAAATATCTAAGATTTTTTTATCATTTAATTTAGCAACTAATTATATTTGAAGACCTCAAATAAGATTCTACCCCAACCGCATTTTTTATTTAGTAGGAAACTTGCAATGCTCTACAAATGTTTTGAAGTTGCACGAATTAAAACTAAATATATTGACATTATTACCATTGGTACATACTCGAATGTAGGCTCAATGTTTTATACTTACTTGTACATATTCAGAATCAAAACACATTTAAAATGTACAATAGAGATTGATACAACATCAAATGCAAGTTACAAAGACACCAAGTTTAAATAATGGTAGATATAAATATTTATGTCAATCTACTAACATCATACATTATAGATACATCCACTTACGACATGTATGACTAATAGGTAAATTTATATCATAGCACATTATGTGTACAATATAATACTCATAAACGTACACAATATACATACATGCTACATACCTTACTAAGGTTGAGGTTCATACAAAAGAACATTAATGTACATAAAAAAACAGATATGTATTAGTACCATGAAAATATTGCTGGTAGGAGTTCCTCCAATTTTTTCGATTTTTTCTCTTCCCATAACATTTTAAATATATTTATGAAGTTGAATTTAAGAAATAATGAAAAAATAGATAGAAAATTGAATCTAGATTAGGGAGGAGATGTTTAAAATCCAACATTTTCGAAATGTAACAACTTTTGTCGAGAGCAGATTTCGTTGGGAGAGAACTAATAGGTGAGACCACATTCAGTGTACGGTTCGAAAAGAAAAACGTCGGAGAAAGAACAATCGCTTGGAAGTGCCAAACATGAACTTTGGGGGCTTGTCACTCGGGTGCTAAAACCAAATGAAGCTCGAGGGTGGTTCCAATCGACCATGGGATTTTCGAACGTGGATGACGTATCGTCTCTAGCCACTGAAATCTAAATGTGGTGCACAAAAATTGTCCCTCACATGGAGCTCTATGTATGTTATTTCATAAAAAAAGAAGTGGAAACTTGAGGTGAATATGACTAAAAGAGAGAGGCAAAGATCGTACACAACCTTTAAACAAGCAATGATGGCAAATTTAGCACATGGCAAATAATTTCATCATTTTTTTTTTATTTGAAATCACATTATTTTGCATTAAAACCCTAAAATATTCGAGGGTATATGCGGTTGTACTCAAATAGTTGAAGAACCTTCAAACTTTCATTCTTTTATATATGTATAGATATATATAGATTTTTTTTTTTTTTTTTTTTTTAAATAGCATCCAATTTGATTTTTGAAAATTATTAATTAAAAACTAATTATTTTGGTCAAATATTTTACTTATAACTTTTTGTTAATTTAACTAGACATAGAGTTGGAGTGTTGGTTACCAAATAATCTAATTTTAAATAATTTAAAAAAACAAAATTAAAATTAGTGACTTGGTCTTTTAAATGGGCTTAAAAATAATATTGGTCTCTTAAAATTACGAAGATATTTACGGACTTTGCATTATTGTTTGAAACACTCACAAAATCCACAAGATTTGACTATTAATTACCTTTTTCTGTCTTTTAATACTTTCGACTTGTCAGATTACCTATTATCTTTAAGTATTTTTAGAGTACAAACTATCGTTACATATTAATATAAATTCTTCAACGTATTTTGTCATCACTTATATATTTTTTTCAAAAAATTCTTAAGAGATTATCCATCATAAAATTAATCCAAACAAAAAATGTTTAATTTTGAACGTGAAAGCTATGAAGGGTTCGAGATAGTTTATCATTTTTCTTCAAAAAAGGAAGATATATTGGTTAAATGTATAAATTTTTAAACCGTCATTTCTGTAAAAACTTTTTTGACCATGATTTACATATCTTTTGTAAGTTCAATTCAATCATCTATATCTTTCTGACATAGCATTATCAGTAATTTCATTAACATTTACATAAAACTAGATATCACATTTTCTTGTCATCGTCATTTTAAATCTTGGTTGTACCTTTAAATATAAAATATTTACAACGGATAGAAAAGAAATTCCAAGCATTAATGGCTAAAATACATATTTATAAAATATACATATTTATAAAATATACATATTTATAAAATATATATATATATATTAATAGTAAAAAAATATTAAACTCACTATACGGAAAAGGTAAATAATTCTGTAAACAATTAGTTTAGAATATCCCAATTTTTACGTCAATTATTGAATCAACTAATAAAAATAATATCTTTCAACATAGGGATTTGGGATTGAAGCAAATTTTAAGCATTTGTTTTGGAAGCAAGAATCATGCAAGAGAAATTAGGAACAAGACAAACGTTTGTTATATTTTTTTATTCACTGTGTAATGTCAGACATTATTGTTTTAATTTACTTGACCTCATAAAAAACCACACTCTACGATTTTTGGTATTTGATTTATAAAAATAATTAATTTTTTTAAATAATATATTTTTATAACAATTAGAGGTGGATGATTGGATATTTGAAAATTGAAGATTTTAATTTGCAACTTCTAGATCAAGAAAAAATATCAACTACATCTAGATTAAATTCACTTTAACTATAATGTTCAACTTAATATTTTATTCATCGAAAAATAGACTTGTTGAGATATATGAGGTAGAGCTTGAACAACTTTTCTTAAAAAATATTTTATTCGTTTTAATATTAGAAGAATTTTTTTTACAAAGGGTGAATACAATTTATAATTCAAATCCATGAAAATAGAGCGATGAAATATTATAAAATTTTAAAATGAAATTAATACAATTGAATTAATATTCTTTAGGTAAAATTAAGTAAAATTTAAAATGCCCATACTAACAAAAATGTTTAAATCTTACTTTTTATTATAGAAATTTCTATCTAGAAATATCGATAAATGTCGAGATTAAATGAACATCCTTGAAAAAAAAATTAAAAATTAAATTTATAAATAATAATTTTGTTTAAAGAGGAATATTTGCATGCTCTGCCGCCACTAAGGTAGTTAAATTTTTGGTCATCCAATTTTGAAGAGTAATTATTTAAAAGAAAAAAAATTAAAAAGAAAATGGATAGATAAGATTTAGCCACCTTAGTGGCTGCCTGGGCAACATGCAAATATTTCTCTTGTTTAAATTCCAAATAATCCTTTTAGATTTTTAAATGATTTAAAATAATTATTATGATATTTTATTTACCTTAGGTTAATTTTTTTGTCACTTTTTTAAATGTATATCGATTTTTGTACAGTAAAATAAAACTATTCAATTTACCCTTTATGTCTATATCAAATTTACTTAGAAATGTCAATTTACGGTATAAATTTAATAAAATTGTATATAAAATTATGTGCTTGAATCTTCCATCTTTAATATTATTGAAAAAGAAAAAATGTATATTAAATTAGTTTTAAGAATCAATTAAATTAAAAATAATACAAACTTGATCTTTCAATCCCTCTCTATAACTATTTTCCACCAATTTCTCTAATGCCTCAAAATTAATTAGATCAAAATTGAGGAATCTTGTGATTGAAATTGTAAAAAGTGAAAGGCTTTCAAATGCCAACCAATTATCTGTTTAAAAAAAAAAAAATGCCAACCAATTATTGACGTTGGCTGCGCCATTTTTTCACAGAAAACTTTGTACTTTCTCTATTTTTGCTGATTCCAATGCATTATTAGTTGATAAGAAATATGGGTAAATTACCGGCTAAATTATAAAAAATATGATAAAATATAAATTTATTCATTATGTTTGAAGTAAGTAAATGTTTACTTCTCATATTTTCAAAATTAGTTTAGTTCTATTATTTAAATAAATTTAAAATTTAGTCCCTAAAATTTGAAAAAAATTAAAATTTAGTATTTGCGATTATAAAAATTAGAATTTAATCTTATTGTTTTATAAAATCTAAAATATAATCATTATTGTATGTAATCGTATTAAATATTGTACGTATTAAATACATATGATATCTATTTTCCAAAAAAAATAAAACATAGAAATTAACTTTTAAGTACTAACAATTAAAAAACAATAAATAAAGAAACACTATTTTTTATGTTTTTTTTCAAACCAAAAAGACTACATTTTAGTTTTTTAAATTATAGGATTAAATTTTATATTTTTTCGAATTAGAGACTAAATTCTAGTTTTTGAAACCATAAAAACTAAACTTCTAAATTTATATTTTATTATAAAAAAAAAAAATATAATTTAACTATGAGATTTGTGTCAAATATATCCCTAAACTTCAAAACTATAAAAAAAATATCTTCAAACTTTACGAAATGTTTTAGAAATACCATCGTTGTTAAATTTAAATGGAAACCATTAATTTCAAAAATACCCCTAAACTTTTGGTTAAGAAAATATTTTATCATTAAATTTTTTAGAAAAAATACATTTTAATTTATTCTCTATGTTTGGACTCTAGTTTTAATTTAATCTATATATTTCAAAATTGAACACTTTCATTTTTTAAATTTCAATAATACTCATTTTTAATCTTAATATAAGAAAATCATTAGTTACAATGACTAATCTAATTCTTAGTTCTTATATATATTGATAAAGTAATTATTTTAATTTTGACGTGTATTTAATTTTTAATAGAAAATAAAGATTAAAGTAAACTAAAAAAAAAAAATACACGCAGACTAGAAGTAAGTTACCTACTTGTCCTTCAATTTCCAGCAAATATGAGTGACATCGACTATTTTATCAAACCATCGAATCCTGTTTTTAAAATCATAGTGCTATACTTAAAAAAAAAAAAAAAAAAAAAAAAAATTATAGGAACTAAATTATAATTTTAACTTTCTTTAAATAGACCAAATTTATAATTTATCAAAAAATGTTTTCTTTATTTTTATTTTTTATAGAAAAGTTGTCTATCTTACGAATAATAGGATCTTATCCTGAATGAGCCAAACATAAAGAATTTGCCATTCACTTCATTCGTGATAAGATTACTATGGTTTTATTTTTTTAATTTTTATGCTTATGTGTCAGTTCACAGTCAATCTTAGCTTAGAGATGTCTTTATTAAACCTTTACTTGCTCCTACTTTTTCTTCTATATGTTCTATGTTTGAAATTTTTTATTTATTCGGTTAAACTTGATCAGGAAAGGAATAAAATATTTTTAAATCCCAATTAGATTTGGATTTGGTCATATATAGACTAGTATCTTGTGATTCAGTTTCACTAGGTTTTATTATTTTGTTATATTAGCCTGTATATATTCCCCATTTAGAGGAGATGACAAAACTCTTAATCTATTTCCCATTTTATAAAAACTAAAACCTTTTGATAATAAAAAAGCTAAACCTTAAATTCATCTCCCTTTAATCTTTCGATCAACCATGGCAAATAATAAAATGTTTAACAATAAACCTTTGAAACAATAATAGATGTTATATCCACTAAATTATGCTTGGTAAAAAAAAAATCCACTAAATTATGCTAAATTGAGTTTAATCAACATTAATTAGCAAGTATTTTCGGTTATAGAGTCCTCGCATCTCTAAATAATGACCATTTACCTACCTTATAAATGTTATGTGACTTCTATATCTTTTCATCGTTGGATTCTCAATATGCCTTCAAAATGATGCATCGAATACCTATGTAAATTTAACGAGTTTTAATATCTAATTAAATTAATATGAGATTTGATCACAAAATCACAATTGGTGATAAATGAAAAATTGCCAACTAAACTTGTAAGAGATAAAGAAAGCTACGTCTTTTAAATATATGGTATCAAAAGTTATCTAATGTTATAATAATTTTTTGTTTATAAGAAATCTTATGTTATAGTTATTAATGAAAAGAAGATGTAGAAAAAGAAATGATTAAAGCAATGAAGATTAAGATTGTTGTGTCACATCGAGTGACGTTTAAGCCCCAACTCAGAGGCAATGCCATATTTTCTTTGACACCAAAATCTCTTAACAAAAGTGAGTGACAGCGACATGTCGTACTGTCTCTCTCTCTTTCTCTCTCCCTTCCTATTATTCAAAGAGGAGAATCATTTTTGTTGCCCCACAAAGCTTAATTGAATCAATTGCTTGTAATACTTTTTTTTTAATTTAACAATAGTTGAGTAGAAAAATTCAAATTTGTAACATCCCGAAATTGATAATCATTTAATTTTTTGATTTTAGTTTTTAAAATTTAAGTTTATTTTAACTCAAATTTTCTATAATGTGTTTCATTTTTCTTATAATATTTATTTTATTTTAAGAAAATATGTGAATGTTAACTAAATTTCAAAAAAAAAAAAAAGTTTTGGAATCTATTTTTTTTCCTTTAAATTTTAGTTTTCTTTCTTAAAATATAGGTAGGATGTAGATATCCAAATTAAAAAAAAAAAAAAATTTATGATAAGGTAGTTGTTGTAAATTTAATTTTCAAAAATAAAAAATAAAGTCGTTATCAAGCAGAACCTTAATTATTAGATTATACCTGAGTCGTGAGAGTTTTATTCTTTTTGATATTGAAAAAATACTTCTTTATTCTAAAATTACTTGAATTGAACGATAAGTAGTATGCATTATCATTAAAGGGATCACATATTAAAATTTTACGTTAAATTAGAAAAAAAGTAAATAAGTAAATAAATAAAAACAAATTATACAAGGTTAAATCCCATTTAGTTTCTATATTATAGTATTTATTTTACTTTGGTCTATGTATTTTAAAACGAGGAAGATTTGGGTGCAGTCATGGCTGCACCTGCTGATGTGGTTCTTTAAGAGCCACAAATTTTTTTTTTTTTAAATACCTTTTTATTTATAATTTT
Organism: Sechiopsis laciniata; assembly: GCA_037833695.1. Lineage (NCBI taxonomy): Eukaryota > Viridiplantae > Streptophyta > Magnoliopsida > Cucurbitales > Cucurbitaceae > Sechiopsis > Sechiopsis laciniata. The sequence goes on from JBBMKA010000001.1 coordinate 8,447,833, forward strand.
CTTTTATTGTGTGTGGCTCTTAAAATGGGTGCAGGCGTGCAGCCATGACTGCACCCAAATCTTTTTCTTTTAAAACAAAAAATGTAAGGTTAGAATTGAAAGAAATTGAAGGGAAGCTATGATTGGGTAATGGAGGGAGCAGAGTGGGAGATGGGACATTGTGAGGTGGTGTCTTTTGGTAGGGGGGCAGAACTGGCATGTATTGCTTTTTACCATCATTTTAAGTTTGACCCATTTTTCATTTTTAATTTAATTATTATAAATTCATGCATAACTTTAAGAATTAAGCCGAAGTTTGAAAAAAAAAAAAGAAGAAGAAGAATGAAATTAAAAAAAAAAAAAATTTATTTTTGAAATTCAGGTCAGAATTCAAATGTTACAATTAAAAAAACAATATAAAAAATCGAAGTGTTATCAAAAAACACCTTAATTTATCTTTTTAAAATTCAACTACAATTAAAGAATGGGATTTTTTTTTTTTTTTTTTTTTTTTTGAAAAGATTAAAGAATGGATTCAAACTATGATTTGTTTGTCTTTGTAACACACTTCTCCAAAAAAAAAAAAAAAAAAAAAAACTGATATATCACTAAATTATTAAATATATGGAAAAAATAATTTCTTTATCAGATATAAAATTTAAATTTAAATAAATGAAATTTTAAATTTTGTGTGTCTATTATATCTACAAAACTTCTAAATTTTTGTTGACATTTCAATCATTCAATTTATAATTTCGAAGGTTAATTCCAACACGGAATAAATTTGTAATTCAACCTAATGTCTCCATAACCAATTTTATGGCTTACTAATAATTTATCAAACAATTTTAAATGATTGTATAAGTTGTAATCTAATTTTACAAGGAAACTTTACTCGATTAGTTAAATTTAGAAAATAATTACAAATATGATAACTTAAAATTTTTTTTAACAAAATATATAGTATTAATATTAATAAGTATTGTAATATATTTTTATAATATTGATTTTAATGAGTATTTATTAATATATGAGTATTAATGAATATTCAAAATACGTATTAATAATTATTGTACCATTTTTCTATAATTACATATATGAAAATATAAAAATACAACTTTGCTTTAATTGAATTCTTTATTTTGATGTCAACAAGAGAAGTAGCCCAGCGGCATCAGTGTACACTAAGACCAAAAGGTCACAGGTTTGAATCCCTCATCTCCAATAGTAATAAACAACTCATGTGTATATATGCTAAGAATCTATCTTATTAATTCCTTTCCCTTTTCAGGTGTATGTGTATATATGTTTATATTATCTAGTTCAAGTTGAATTGGGTTGAACGAGCCAAAAATTGGTCAACCCTAGAACCAACACAACCCAATGAAAATGATAAAATTATAATCTAACCCAATGCAAATAAAATTATAATCCAATCTAACTCGAATTTGGTAGTTTAAAATTTTCGGATTGTCAATTCTTTTGTAAACTCCTAAGAAGAAATAATCATTAAAAAATAAAGCATTAATGCGAAAAGAATTTAAAAATAAATTGACCTGGGATGTCACAAGGTAGTGTACAACATATTTAGACCGTTAAAATAGTGGAGCTTGATCTGCATCTAAGTAATACTCATGATTAAAAGATTATGAAGATGAAATGAAAAATCTTATAAACATAAACAAAACCTAAGTTATGCTTATGAAAAAAAAACCTAAGTTGTGAAAACATTCCATGACAACCATACTACCTAATGCCAAATAAAGATAGAAACCTTTTTTTTTTTAAAAAAAAAAAAAAAAAAAAAAAAAAAAAAAAAAAAAAAACAAGATAAAAAGAATGACTTTTTTTGACATTTGAACATATTGATGTTGTCTCAGAATTCAATCCAAATTCCAGCTAGCAAACCACATCTAAATCTCCAGCTAATGTTTCTCCAACTGATCCCACTCACATTGATTTTGAAGAAGGACAATATTATTAAACAATAATGAAAACCATATCCATTTGCTTTTCCAAGTCACAAAATACAAAACATATATTACTTGTTTAAAGTAATTTTATGAAAAAACCTTTCATTAATTTCTGTCTACAACATTTAATGCCCCAATGCTCTTTGAATCGAAGACAATAAGAGAAAGGAAGATTCAAGTTGTTAAAAATAAAATTTAATTTAAATAATGGATAAAATTTTAGTTTTGTCCAACATGCACTAATTGATCTTTTATAAGATTAATAAAGAAAGAGACATGATCACATGAAGGGCCTTTGGGGCATCCCTTCAAAATAAGGACATAAAGGAGCAAAATTGATTGAAAAACACAACAATGTCTAATTTAAGGAAAGTGATATTGTAAGGAAATTTGGGTTTCATTAGGAATATTTTAGCTAAGGATGTGAAGAATGAAAGGACTAGCTAGAGAATTTAATGGGTTAGTTTTTTAAGGGACTCTTCTTCCGGCTGGTTTTATTTATCACCATTAAATCTCTCTCTAAATTGCTCTAAAAAAAAAAAAAAAAGCTCTCTCCAAATATAGGAAGTAAAAGGTAAAAATCATGTGAAGTGATCGACTACAACAATCGAAGTTTTCGGCGATGGAGTCCTCTTAGGCATCATTTTCCATCGCAGTAGCCTACTGCAACGGAAAACCTTCCATCGACGTTTTGATCTCGGTAACCTCATCAGGATAGCCTATGGCGAAGGCTATCTTAACGGGGTTACCGCGACCCCCAATTTTCCAGGCGACCGCCAATTTCGCTTCTGGTCTTATTATTATGTTTCACTGCCATAGTCTAGAGATGTACTAGTGGTGTCCGAGTTTAGAGGAGCAATTTCATATTCGAAAAACTTTAAATTTTTAATTTTGTGTAAAAGACTTTTGAGCTATTTGATATATATATATATATTATTTTTTAATTTACTGACTTACCAGACTGATCGTGTTGATGCTGCCTAATTAAATAAGTAATAATCTGATCATTTTACACACCGAACACACAATGCTGCAAGCATTCAACAGATTAATACGCATGTATACGCAATCAATCCTAGTCAAGTGATAAGTTTACAAGTCATTCTCCACAGGGACTGGTTTATCTCTAAATAAGTGTTAATCGAAAAGTCAAGTACGTAAAAGTAAAGGAAATATTGGTGATTAGCTATTTTCACTAAGTACTAAAATTCATAAACATGTGAATGCGACAGAAATGCTGTAAACATTGGAAAAATAAACAGTAACATATGCAATGCTCGAAACTTCACAGAAACACCTAATAGCAAACTGTCACAATGCTACAGACGTTCAGTATGAAGATAGTAAAACAGAAATGTAGAAAACAGGAAATACTTCGATAAGAGAATATGTTCGGGTTAAAGGTTTTTCGAGTGCGATTAGCATGCATCAAGGGTAAGTTAATGGTGAGAAGCGAACTCCACACAACACGTGATCAAATGTTCCCTTCCGAGATCCATTCATTCTCAACAAACATGAGCTTCCGCATCTATATTGAAGCTATAAACAATGAAATGTGCACTAGCGAGGTGACTATTCCTAGACTCCCTCTTAACAAACAAGAGTTCTTGAACATGAAACTAATGGACATGAGTAGTAGATTTCTAATCTCTCTCTCTTCTGAGATGAAGTGAAAAGCAAACATGAATGGATGGCCAATCGAAACATGCTATTAATTAAAACACCTATTACGTCTTAGCTCAACATCCCCCGCTTACCCAAGATACATGCATTACACACTTTTCCCTTAACCTTCACCTATATTTGTTTAGCTCATGCTTAAAATGAAAAGAACAGAAACAGGGTATAATGCTGAGAGCATTTCACAACAGAATAACCAGCCAGAATAGAATGCTATTAACAATGAAAGAAAAATTACCAACAAAGTATGTATTAAGCAATGAAACCAAGTCTTACAAAACTAAAGCTATTGCAATTGAAGAAAAAGGGAAGAAGAAAGCTTAGGAAAGTCTCTAAAGAGTGCCAAAATGGTTTCCAATGGTGCTCCTTCAAGCTCCTTGCCAAAATCCACTAATCTATTACAAAAGTTAAGTAGAAAAGTAAGAAAAACTAAGGAAACTAAAGCTATTTGCTAGAGAGAAAAATGGAGAAAACTCTCCAAAAGAGAAGAGGCAATTGAAAAGACAAGGCTATAAAATGGTGGCTGCTAGGGTTTTTCAATTCTAACACCATATTTAAAGCTCTAAGTAATATATGATGAATGACCAAGATTAAAAGATAAAAAACACATGATTCCCCATCAAAATAGGTCATTTTGACACGTGTCTGAAGGGACAAACTCGTCTGCTGCCCCTGCTCCATCTGCACAGGAATTCTGATTTTTGCCGAAAAATTGTTATTTTCGGTCGGCCGAATGCTGCACACATCCGCTATCTGGCCTTTTCCAATGCTGAAGGCATTACGGAGCTTCACCATGCATATTTTCTTTTAACATCTTTCCTCTGATCCACGCTTGATTCAAAGCTCATAACATTAAAAAAAAAAACCCTACAATGATAACAAGCACTTAGTGAGAACAAGGATTCTTGAAATGCTTGCGCAAATGCTACAAGCATCCACTTTTTAACACAAAAACTCTTCATTTTTCAATATTTCTGATCCTAGCCTCTTATTCTACATGAAATGCATTTGAAGTATATTTCTCTATCTTAAAATGATTCTAGCATTAAAGTGTGATAATAATGCACGATTTCTTCCATAAACATACCTTAAAAGAGGACTAAATAACTCTTTATTTTTAATTTCATGTTATAATAGTTATTTTTTATTCACATGTTATGATAATTAAAAAGTAGAAAGAATAATACTTATTAGTATTATTAGAAAGTAAAAAATCATTTCAAAAAAAAAAAAAAAAAGTAAAAAATAATACAGTCCACTCTTGTTAGCAACATTATTATTACTATTTTTGACGATCCCGAAACTTGAAGCTCTCCTTCTTTTAAGGTATTTCTATTTTATTAACAACTTACCCTTTATCTCTCATCTTTATAACCTCAATTAATCATTTTAATTTATCTATAATATCACAAATTAGATAATGAAATCGTGTATAATTCTTTGTCATATGTACGAAAGAGAAAAGAGAGAAGAGAGCTCTTCATGATGAGCAATTCTACCAAAGCTGTTGAAGGTTTTACTTGTAATGATTTTTTCTCTTTCAAATCGAACAAATACATATAAATAAGAATTTTTCATGTATAATAATAAAAAATATATTATATAAATATCAACTTTTTAGAAGAATTTCATGTATAGCACAAAATTGAGGCGAGTTTACTAAAAAGAAAGAAAGAAAGATTCTATGCGTCTAAATGACTTTAATTAGTGCAATATCAATAAGTACACATAGTTTTCAATCAATGTTATTAGGATTTCACAATTATCTCACATTGAGAAGGTTGAGAATTCTACAAGCATTTATTAGAGAATATGGGGTTCTACCTCAATACCAATTGACAAAGTGGAGAGTCCTACAAGCTTATAAGAGGTATGAGATACTCTCCTCATTGTCAATTGATTTTGAGATAGAACTACATATTCTTTAATAAATGTCACAAACTGTTTTTAATCCTACTATATATAAAATATTTCTAAAATAATGCTATAATTAAAATAAAAAACAATAAAATTTCCGCCTATATATTATTTTTGCCTGTCCCAACTTTTTACACACATAGGCCATGTATTTTTTTCTTTTTTTCAGTGGCTGCTTTATTCTTTCTCTTACTCAAAATTTTCATCATTCTAGCTTTCAATTTCTATCTCCAACCACGTGATTATATTGGAAATAGAGCAATACTTAGGTAAGAGTGGATAAATATTTCCAAAATACTTACCCATCCTTACAATCATACATTTTTACTTTTTTGTATTTCTCTCTCCACCTTAACATTTCTCTCTCCATCAATCAAAGCCAAATTTTTTTTAAAAAATAAAAATATGTGGCTCTAAGGTGGGTAAGTATTTCCAAAATACTTACCCACCCTTACCTAAGTATTGCTCTTGGAAATATGTATTTGTTCATTGTATTGATCTTTTGTTTGACCAATGCTTGGATTTTCTGTTTTATTTAACTATGTTTGTTTCGTACGTTGTTGGTATGGTTTAAAATCAACATGCTTTGATTTCTCTATTCAAAAATAAAAAATAAAAAATAAAAGATCATGCTTTTATGTAACTGAACACTATTTTTGTAACACCTGAATGTAACTGAACGCTTTTAGCACAATGTTTGAGCGTTAGATGACCCCTCTTTTTATCTCTTATTTTAGATTCTATACTCTAAGTTCCAGGAAAAATATATTTGTTGTTGAAATTTGGAATCAACAAGAGAACTCTTGGTATTTCTATCCTCGCAGAAACTTGATGAACAGAGAAATGGATTTATGGCATAATATTTCTTGCAATTGGTCGACTCCCCTTAATGTGGGATTGGAAGACTACATTGAATGGACATTGGATGACAACCCCAAGTACACTGTTTATTCCATGAAAATTTCTCTCTTGCCTGCTATTGTGACTTCAACTCCTACTTTAAATGCAACATTCTAATCCACAACGATCACACAAAAAAAATTAAAATGCATCTTTTGGTCTTGTTTGATTCTGGAGTCAACACAGCTAAGGTCATGCAAATAAGAAATCCTACCAACTGCTTGTCCCCAAGTTGGCGTGTGATGTGTAATCATGAGATCAAAACCAGGCATCATTTATTCATGAGATGTCCTTTTTTGGCTCCGCCTCCTTTGTATTATTGATGATGCTGAATTTTAGGGTCCTAGAGGAACTCTTCAACACCTTTTATTACTCACGGTTAACGAGAAATGTAAATCTAAAAAGAGGCTTCTGCTTGCTAATATCATAGGTGGCTACTGTTGGTGGATTTGGTTGGAGCGAAATGGCCGCATCTTCAACAAGAGACGCAAAGCAAAATCAGCTATGGAAATATGGGATGATATTATTGTTAATGCTGTCAAATAGTGTCACAAATCTTCTCTTTTTAAAGACTATACCCTTCTTTAACTATTAATTCTTTCATAACTATTAATTTGGAGGGCTTTTTTATAATTTTGTTGTATGCTCCTTGCATATGTCAATATATTAGTATCTTTTTCAAAAAATAAAAAAATTAAGAGTATATAAACTATGACTACTTTCAAATGAAATTTTTTTTGAAGATCACATGCTTTTATATGGAAAAAGAAAACTATCTCTTTTTTTTTTTTTTTTTGAGATTATGTAGGTTATGTGATTTGCATTTGACAATACTATAAATAGAAAAAAAAAGTTTAAAAAAAAAAGAAAATTGGGTTTTCAAAATTTTAACTAGGATTTTCTAAAATGAAAAAATTAACAAGAAATTACTTTGAAATAATTTTATGTTATGCGACTTCATGAATGTTTTTCTAGCCACACTCGAAAACTACTTTATTTTTCTTTTACGGGTTCAAAAATTCGGGAGATGGTGTTTCCAATATATGTGTCAGTTGTTACTATTTTGAGGGGTATATTGAAGATTTTTACATTTCGAGATATATGAACTATTTCTCTGCTCATTAATTTATTTTGAAATGAAACTTCACATTATTTATTATTTTAATTTTTTTAATCTAAATTTATTTTTTAAAATAAAACTAAAAAGTATTTTACAAAATAAAATGCTATTAATATAAGTTTAATTTTGGCCAACAAGAACAGTAAGCTCAACGATTGGTGTAACTCCAATAATTAAGAGGTCATAGGTTACTTGTTCAACGGTTTTAGTTTAAACCGATTGATTACAATAATTAATTTGAATGTGGTTGTTTGAGAAGAAGTTGTAAATGCTAAAATACTCTTTTCTAATGAAAATAACTACTCATGAAAAAAGAGAAGGGAGATTTTAAGGGGGAAAAAAAAAAAAAATCCCAATCTATGATTTTAGAGTTCAGAAAGAATATGTTTTGACATTTAATTAAACTTATCAAATACGGAGGTGTCACCACAAATTGAAAAAAAAAGAGTATATAAATAAATAGAAAAAGGATGGTGGATGGTAACAGTGAGCAAGTTCATGAGAAACATCATACTGGTTTTTTTTTTTTTTTTTTTTTGTGGTATTTTCAAAATATTTTATTTTTCAAAATAAGATGATATTTTAAAAATATCATCTTCCATAGGACCATACACAAGCCAGCTTTCCACCATCTTTTAAAATTTTTGTTTTCTTATTTCTTTTTTCCTTGGGGGCTCACTCTAAGCTCAACAAATTGTTTATTTGGACATGGAATGCTAGGGCCCATTTAAAAGAGTTCGAACAAACGATTTTATTTCCAATGAAAATAGGGAAATTAAAACCATCTCTCTTAGATGCAATGACCCCATATTAATTTCAATTGAATAAAAGAAATATTAGCACAATTATATGTATATTAACTTTGTTCTTATATTATTATATCCTCAATTTTTCAGCTAAATAAGGTGATATTAGACCAAATAAGGACATGCATGTACGTTAATGACAATTTAAGAGTCTGAGATAAAAATTATATGGGAAAGGCGAGTTAAAACAAAAGGCTATACTATTGTAATACAATTTTTTAAAATAAATAAATTATTTTCTTTTACTACTTTTTACTGTATGATTCAAATAACTGAACTAACTCAATTTTAGCTACACCAGAGTTTCTTACACTGACATTTGTTGGCTGGCTTTTATCTGGACAATGTGGTTCAAATTGGTCGGTTCAGTTGAACCGATTCATTGAACAGGCTCGATTCGTTTTTGTCAAATAAATTGGGTTGGTTCGAATTTCTAGTCTCTGAATTGACGTAGCTTTTAGTCATAAGGTTTATCTTTGATTTTGTTTGAAGTGTAATCGATCTTGAAATAGGATATTTAGCAATCTTCATTCCCAAGCATTCTTTTTAGGTAAGTAGATATAGATACATTTCTTTAAAAGTTAATTATGTTTGTTAATTGATAAATATATATATATATATACATATTAGTTAAATACGATTTACAATTAATACATAATTAAAGATTTGTGTTGTCTATTATTCTGGCCTCTTACAATTTGACATATTCTCCAAAAAGTTTAGTTTTTGATAAACTTTTGGGGTCGGCTCGATCAACCTCGTCTTTCGAGGGTTTGCTTTGGCTCCAACCTTTTGCTTCTTAAAATTGTCGTTTTTTTAACTTTAAATTTCTCGTTTGGATCATTTTTGGGCTTTCCAACTCATTTGCAGCCGAGTCTGCATTGAAGGATTAGGGCCAGCAGGTCAAAGACAGCGCAAAGTCACAAAGATATTTACATGAAAGAATGCTAATTTAAGGCTAAACTTGGAACACAATAATTTTTTAAAAATTTTGATTTAAGGCACCATTCAACAGCAGAGAAAGCAATGTTGTCCCACAACTTCCAAAGAGAACTAGGCTTGAAATCAGGTTAAAAAATACAACCCTTTAGTCATCTTATGGGCTCGTAATCGATACTATTGATCATGTCAAGAAATCATTTTCTTTCTTTGGTAATATGCTATTTTATCATATCTTTCAAGTATCATAGGCTTTTTAGCAACCCAACTTTGGCGGGTAGACTGCTCCTATTACCTCTTGAAAAGTCACAATTCTTACCTTAATAATGATCAGACTTCGCTTGTTTTGGTTTAAAAAACTTTCAACTTTTTCAAGAAAAAAATCAGTTCATATCAAATGGCCATTTAAAGATGATATGAATGGATCCTTTCTATGGTTGGCCATAGATGTTGACACAACCAATATATCAAAGAAAGTTATCCAATCTTTTGAGGACCACTTTATTTATCTTTGGTTTCAACTCAATTTAGAGATTTAAATCGAATTATTTTGGCTTTTGTTTTTTTTTCGTTTTTTAAAATTATTTGTATTACTTTTTGTATTGAATATAATAAAGTACATTTAAAAAAGACCCTATAATTTGCAAAATGGAAGGAAGTAAATTTGGCTAAACCATAGTACTAGTGGTCATCCTTGACGATATATACTAGATGCTTATGATATAAAATCTATCTTCGGTGATCAATTGATCAATTTGCCAATGGTCAATATATTCATAGGCAAAGGTGTTTTTTATTGACGGTTTTTGTCCTACGTCGGTGTGGTTAAGAATCTCACGTTGAAAAGTATAAACATTTAAACATTTATAAGATAGGTGAACTCTATTTATTATGATTAATTAGTTTTGAAATGGATGTTATGTATTTATATTATCTCATTGGTTTAAATGATGCAAGTTATTAGTCCTTTAACTTTAATGTTATGAATAATGGCAAACAAAAATCAAGAATTAATAAATATGAGACAAAAAATGCACATAATTATGTAGTTTATTAGTATTTTGTTAACTTAGAAGATCGTAAAAAATACAAATGCTCGACAAGCGAGGTGAATATTTTAAAAGACTTTATATATTGCACTTCTTATAGAATTCTAATACAACATATCACTTGAAATACATAAAAGTATTTAATACTTTGAAAAAAGTTAAGAATTTAATATTTTTAGTTTAAAAAACAAGAATATATTTTTTATAGGTTTGATAAAATCTAAAATATAGTCACCATCGTTCGTAATGGCTAGTGAATTAAATATGTTGAAACTTACAATCATTTGTAAATGATAGAATATTTTTTTTGTTCAAATAGTCACATAACTATCAATTTCCATTATTTGACATCAAAAAATAACTTTTCCATTACTTAATTTGCTAAAATTACAACGATAAAGACTATTTTTTAGATTTATTCAACCATGAGAATTAAATTCTAGTTTTTAGAATTAGAAGAACTAAATTCAAACTTTCATTAAATTATAAGGATTAAATTCTAGTTTTTAAAAATATGTGAAAACTAAACACTAACTTTCATCATTTCTTCTCACCATTGGGACCAAAATTTTAATTTACCCGAAATTTTTTTATGCTTTAGTCAAATATTACCTGATTAAACATATGGACTTTTTTTTTTTGATAGAGAACATTCTTATATTAAAGATGAGAATGACCTACACGCCTATAATCACTAATTGTCACTATATCATTATGTAAAACTTTTCTCAGCCACACAGGAGGATTGAAATACCAAGAATGTGAAGAATAATTTGTAAGTGACCAAGCTGCCAAGGAGTGAGCCACTTTGTTAGCATCTCTACAAATAAAAGTTAGATCAAACTCTCCCCAATAAAGAGATGTAATGTCTTATTTCACTTAAAAAATTCTTTGCCACAGAAGCATCAAAAGCGTGAAATTTAAGGGCTTGAATTAATATCAAAGCATCAGACTCCATCTCCACCTTATAGCAACCAATTTCATTTGCCAATTGTAACCTCGACAATAATGGAGCAACTTCTGCAGAAAAAGAGTCATAACAAGAATCATGAAAACCTGTAATAGCAGCGGCGAAACCCTAATTTAAATTATGGACTATTAAATGTATGTTATGGGGATGAATATATTATTTAACATCATTGAAGGAATTTAAATCCAAGCTATATTGTATTCCTTTTAAATGTTGGAAACATCAATAAATCCAACAAATTTTAATTTTTATCAATATATTCTTAACACAAAACTTATCAATAACCAAGTGAGAGTACGATAATCAATAAAAAAGTTTGATGGAAATGCATGAAGTACTTATAAAGTAAAACATGTGCTAGGTTTCGACAAGTTCTTTTCACTCAATATTCAATTCAAATTCAAAATCAGTTTGTGGGGTCACATATGATAAGTTTATTGAAAAAGTAAGTATACGTTTTGAGAGATATATCATAATGAATCGTTAGAGAAAATTAATAAGATGAAAATTCAATTCGATTAATATGATATTGTTCACTTTGAACACATAAATTCATAATTTTACTTTTGATTTCACTTAAAAGATCTCATAATAATGGAGATGATTGTCATCACTTTATTTATCTATGATTTTCTTATTATCTAATCAATATGAGACAACTTTATTTGTATTCCAACAATACTCTCATTTTCTTGAGAGTACATCGCCAATCTTGTAAAGATACCACAAATTTTCTTCTTCAGACTCCAAACGTCTTTTTCCTACAATGGGGGCATTCTACTAGAATGGCTAAGTTAGGGGTGGAGATTCCCCACGGGAGAATTGGCAGTCATCAGGTTATGAAAATTTTTCCAATTTATTTTTCTTTCTTTTTTAATCTTAATTTTTAAATAATATTTTCAATGAGTTAGTTTTTCATGCAAAAATATATATTAAATTTCAATTGGATACTTTGATTATTAAAGAAAATATTCATTTAAATAAAAATATGTACAAACAAATAAATTTATCTAACAATTAATTTTAGTAAAAAAGAGAAAAGATAATAATTTTTAAAAATAAATAAAGTTAAAAATGTAAATGTGCAAGAGTCGGGGATGTGGAATATATTCTTTGTTCTAGTTTAATTCGCGAAGAATTTTCCTTTCTCATTCACTGCCTAAATCCCCCTCATTAGTAGCGTGTCCCCCGCAAAAATTTGACATCCCTACTTATATGATTGAACTATTATTTTTGTTGGTTAGAGAAAAATGAAAAAATAAAAAACTTTTATTCCTTTCATGATTATCAATTCTCATATATTATTTTTAGTTCAATAATATTTAGGATAGAAGGGATTTCGAATTTATAACACTTTAGCCCCTGTTTGATAACCATTTTGTTTTTAGTTTTTGGTTTTTGAAATTTAAGCCTATATTAACCACCTTACCGTATGTCTTTTTTACTTTGATATATACATCGTACCTATATTGTTAGAAATCAAACCAAACTTTGGAAACAAAAAAAGTAGCTTCCAAAAGTTTGTTTTTGTTTTTTAAATTTGAGTAGCAATTCACATACTTTCTTTAAGTAAAGATGGATATATTGTAGGAATGATGAAATATATTGTAGGAAATTTAAGTAGAAATAAGCTTAAATTTCAAAAAAAAAAAAAAATTAAATGATTATCAAACGGAACTTTAGCTATTAAGTAATAGATGATGCTACTAGTTTTTTTTTTTTGTAGAAATACTAGTGCAATACTTTGTTTGACTTCTCATCGATTATTCAACTGCACTTGATCTTACGATAATATATAAAAATAAAATTAAGAGATTACATTCATAAAATATATATATATATATATATATGAATTGAATTTCGTTTTAGTTTGAAGCCCATTAATCCAAATAAAGTCCCAAGATAGGCTCAATCAAGGTGGCCTAACCCAAAACAGACAAACAGAAGTCGACCCGAGATCAGTTACGGCTAGCGAGGTCCTCACCCACGTGAGTCGGCTAGCCCCTCAAGGGTCAGCCGAGCCTCCGATTACTCTCCTCCTAGGTGCATTCTCCATCCCTGTAGCGCACCTCCTTTGTTCATATGGTATGAAGAAGGTCCTAGAGAAGAAGCCTAAAAAATGTTGGTATGCAATAGTGTGCATAGGCGGATCAATGGTGTGGAAGGCTGCATGCTGCACCATAGCAACCACTACGAGGCAATTACACCTACCTTCAACCATATCATAAACCCCCTCGTTTAATCCAAAGTTAATGGGGTAATGTTATGGTTTTGTCACAAAACCACCATTACGTGCATAGATTAATGAGAAAAGTCTGTAAGGGATGGCGCAGTGATTGTAGACTTGAGTTTTGAGTGTATGCTCTCCTCAAGCTTTTGAGTTCGAGACTTACCTGTAAATTACTTCTTTGATGTCTCCGGTGGCTGGCCTAGAGACGGACGTGATTACCCTTGTTTCAAAAAAAAAAAAAAAAATTAATGAGAAAACGTGGTTACAATTCTCCTTGATATAAATAGGCCAAAGTAAAAACAAATATATATATATATATATTTGTTTTGAGTTCAAAATATTTCTAGATTAAATTTGGATGAAAACCATCCAAGTATCGTTAAAAAGTTATCTGTAAGCTTTAAACAACAAATATCTTTGGCTTTAAAAGCAAAAAAAATATCATTATTGTTTAAGTTTGGAATGAAAATATTAATAGATAAATTCAATGTAAAAATTTTGTTCCAGTGAAAAGATATATAATTTATACTGGTCTTACTTGGTAAATGGATTTTTAACATTTTAAATACTTATTCAAATATTTGGATTTGATGTCAAACTCTAGGAATAAAAAATAATTATTTAGATTTGATGTCAAACTCTAAGATAAAAATAATAATTTTTCGATAATCAAGCTATCGTTTTAAAATTCATACTTTTTTGTTTATCATTGCATTAAGATTCAAACTAAAACTTAGAAGAAAAATCAAAATATACATGCCCTTCTAAATTCACTGCTTCCTTCCTAAGATATATATATATATATTTATAAAACGGTAACGTTATTAATATAACTTTTAATCCCAAGAATCCATAAAAATAAAAATAAAGGTTTAAGAAGAAAAATCAACAACCTTTTTTTTTTTTTTTTTTTAATTATATTCTTCACTTTATATCATCACAACTTCACAGCCACAACATTTGTGGCTGAAAGGGAAACCTTTCTCTTTCTATTTTCGCCGACACACATATTCTTCCCACTTGCTTCTTTTATATACATAACGTTTTCTCCTTTATGCACCACAAAAAAAAACAACCAAAATCTCATCTCCAAAATTGTCTTCTATTTTAACTTTGTCTCTAATTCTTGTACCCATGGCTTCGAGCTCTTTGAAGCAGCACCGCCGGCTGGAGACGGCGTGGACCGTGAAGCAAAACAAGCTGTTTGAGAAGGCATTGGCTTTGTACGACAAAGAGACACCTGAGAGATGGCAGAATATCGCCGACGCGGTCGGTAGAAAGTCGGCCGACGAAGTTAAAAGACACTATGAGATACTCTTGGAAGATATCCGGCAGATTGAGTTAGGCCGTGTTCCTATTCCGATTTATAGATAAAGAGGCAATGGAGTCGAAGAGTTGAGGTTAGTGAAGACAGATCAAAGATATGCAGAAGTTGAGGTTCGAAGTATCCCGGTACCACAACCTAGGGACAGGTCAGTGGTGCCTCAGGCATAAGGGAGCGAACCTCCAATTTCCCGATTTTCAAAAAAAAAAATAATGCAAATTATTCAACTCAATGACTAAAACTTATTGAAGTCCTTAGTCTTGGGTTTAGTAATATTACTAATTATAAATATTATACCTAGATTGGAGGCCTTAGTCTTGTATTTAAATATTGTTAAATATTTTATAGAATTTGTTATATGTAATATTTAAACATTATTAGATATTCTAATGGATTCATTAGAAGATTTGTTAAATATCTAAATATATTTAGGTAAAGTTAATAAAAAATCAAAAGTATTAGACCTTTTTCAAAATTGATCAAAATCACCCTATTTTGATATGAAGTACTTTCTAAAATATAACTTTGGTCTTTAAACTTCGAGTGAGTTTCATTTTTATCTATATACTTTTAAATATTCACTTTAAATTTTAAACTCACCGATTTGGAGGTTGTTTTAGGCATGGATAAGCCAATCACAGTGTATTGTGATAACAAGCGGGATTGTGACTAATTATAAGGAATTAAAAAGTCGTCAGCGAGGAAAGCATATAAAGATGAAAAATCATCTCATAAGAGACATAATGAATAGAGGTGAAGTAGTTGTCATCAAGATAGATACGACTGACAACTTTTACAAAGGCTATGCCAACTAAAATGTTCGAGGGTCACCTAAAGTGTTTAGGTCTACATCAAGTGTCTCGTGCGATATAAAGCAAGTGTGAGTTGGATGTTTGGCAAACATTAGTAATCTCGAATTTAATAATTGAGATTAATCCAATTAATGTCACAGAGGAGTCTCGAACTCGAGACCTTGAAATGAGCATACCTTCAAAGCCTAAATTTTCAACCAGTTTGTCACCCTTGGAGACTATCTCATATATTAATTAGTTGTGTTTAATTAATATTTATCTAATAAATATTAATAATTAATTTTATGTATCAAATATATTAAACTAATCCCTCCTAAATAATATGTCTAACATATTAATTAATTAGTTTGAATTAGTCAAATGAATCTCTCACACTTATCGACTTGTGGTTCATATTAATTAATTACTGATCATCATAATCATTAGTAATTTGTTTCTAAAATTATTGAGATTGTGAGTATAATTCATGGTTAAATTTTTTAAAAAATAAATCATATATAGTTTTAAAATAATTTAATTCGTATTTATCATTACACAAATCCATGTTTATCCTAGACAACTTGAAGAATGTGTTTGGGACAGCCAATCCTCCGCAGATCTTTACCAATTACCACGATGGTATGACATTTATTAAGACAAACATTATTGGTATGTGACATTTATCAAATATTTGGAGTCTAATTGAGTTTGTCCCAATATTTCAAAATTGAAACTTTTATCTTTGACATGTTGACTTTTAGTTTTTGTGTATTTTTTTGTTTATTTTTATACCAATTTTTTTTGTTCACCTCAAAATTAACTAATCATTTCATCAATATATTAGTATTTAAATTTAGTCTAGTCATCATTTTATTTAACTATAATAACTAACGTTTTTATTATCTCAGTGATTAAAAATCAAGAGGATTAGAAGAATGTTTAATTTTGAAATATAGTGGACCAAAAGATATACATGTGACAGTTCCGTAGGAAATTAATTTCTAGGTAGGTGCCCAAACTCATCCTCTTTAAAATTTCAATGGCCTCTTTGACCACTAAACTATTTTATGATAGTTTTTTTTTATTAATTTGATTTATTAGAAGTTGTTATATTATTTAGGTTAGTTAGATTTTCTCAATTCTCTTTTGTATGTATGCAAATTCATTTCTCAACTTTTCGAGGTAAGGACTTCCACATCAATATTTTTCTTTTAAATAAAATAAAAAATTAACTGAAATTTTATTTTTCCTCAAAAAATGTTAACCAAACTAAAATATAATATTTAGAATAATACAAATATGTATATTATTTATTCAATTTTTTATATTTAATCTCCTTTGCTAGAAAAGAGGGATTTGAACACAAATTATCAAACTTCCCAAGGACTATTTGGAGATGGCTTGACATCCTTGAGAGCCACCCACACTGCACTATTACATTTAAAACCACTCCCTAATGCAATTTGCCAAACACAATCTCCTTTCAAGACCCTACCTTTGCTTTCTATGTATGCCATTTCATACCAAATGGAACTTGAAGAAATGTTGCCAAACCTATGCAGTGTCATCCTTGATGCCTCCATGTCCATTGTCGAAAGCTGAAGTTTCTTTTGGACCTCGTCGATCACCGCCTTTCCCCCCGCATGGATGCAAAAATGCTCGAATGCAAGCTTGAAATCTGGAACATAAGTACTCTTCATATTAGGGTTGAAGAGCTTCTTAGCAACAAACATAACAGCGAACAAAAGTAGCTCGCTTAATGGAAGGACGAGAGGTCCAAGTGTTACAAGGTTTCTCCTTATAGCATTGCCTGCCATGGCTATGACATCTTTCGATATTGAAACACCAGTGTTTTCTTCGTCATCTTCCTCCTAATATCATAGGTAAGCATGTTGAATGACAATATAATGTGTCAATTAATACATAAGTGTTTTACACTTTCTTATAAGTTTTAAAATTTTAATATGAGCACTTTTATCCCTTCCTATAAACAATATGATATCTCAACTTATTGACCAATACCCCCTTTTACAATGCTTACCTTTAACTAATTTAATGTTTTGGTGATAAAATGCTTAAATATGCTGACCTGACATGTAAGAGGTTAAGACAAACTTATAAGTAATAATAACTTATCACATAAAAATTAAAAGCTATATAATAAACTTATTAACTACTTATATTTAATATATAGGCTAAATAGATACAAGATTTTAAGTTCAAAACCAAACCTATAACTTTTCTCAATTGATTATTTATTGTTGGTAATTATTATGTTAATTTTATGTCAACTTAAACTTAATATTGAAAGCAAATCCTCTCATTTATAGAGGTATAAAATGAACATATTGAAAGATATATTCTTTTACTTACCTTATATATGCATTTGTAAGCTGTGTCATCAGCACCCATGTGGGTTCTCACCAAATGAACCAGTTTGTACTTAGCCAGCCTTCGATCGATGTTTCGGTTCGAGAGGAGAACAGCCGCACCTCCGACTCGAAACAAGCAGTTCGATATCAACATTTTCTTATTGTTCCCCTTATACCAATTATAGGTGATGTTCTCTAAGGTAACAACAATTGCATAGCTGTTTTTGTGAACTTGGAGCATGTTGTTTGCAAGATCAATAGCAATCAGTCCAGAACTGCACCCCATGCCACTCAAATTAAAGTTCTTGATGTTGCTTCTCATCTTGTATTTGCTTACAATCATAGCGGAAAACGAAGGCGGAGGGCTAAAAGTTCCGGAACTGACAACAAGAATATCGACATCGAAAGGTGTGACATCAATATTATTGGCGAATAAAGTGTCCAAGGCATTGAATATTACATCCTCCGCTTCTTCTCTTGCTGTCTTCATCGACGACCGGGGTGGATGGCTGAGGATGGCTCTCGGTGCAGTCGTCTCGTCACCGATGTCTGAACGCTCGACTATCTTGCACTGAAACACAATCGACGAGTCATTGTAGACACCGATCTGCTTCATGTGATCTGCAAACTTATTGCATGTCATCGTTACACAGTGTGGTGAAGGCAGCCGAAAGCAAGCAAAGTCGACGATATAAACTGCCCTGCGGCGGGTCATAGCAAAGATTGTGAATCCGAAAATGGCGAATGGGATAACGAGAATGAGGTGGAGATCGAGATCGAGATCTAGCTGGAAAATGTCATTTGAGCTCATATGGGAAGCCTCAAGGATGACAAAACCCATTAGAGGGACCAAACAAAGCTTAAGAAAGTGGGTTATGAAGTAATGATAACCCAAATTGAGATGCTTTAAGTTCATTTTATTTTTAAAAAATTGGGTTTTGGAAAGCTTGGTTCACTTGATGACAAACATGAAGGTATTTGAGATCATATATAGTTTCTGATTGCATAAATGAAAAAGAGTAAATGTAAGCCTCACCTCAGTCTATGGGATGACATCATTGTGGTGGCTGCTTTTTGGTGCAAAAGATCCAAGCTTTTTAAAAACTACTATAATTGTACTATAGTCTTTAATTGAAAATTTTTTCTTATTTCTAATTGATGTATTTTCGTGTTTCTTGCATGCTCCTTGCACGCTTTTGAATGAAGTATCTTTCTCCAAAAAAAAATGAAAAAGAATAAATGAGCGTTTTAGTTAGATAACGGGGTGTCTATGTAGAGTTCCAAAAATATAATAGATTCAATTTATAATAGTTACCTATTATAGAATTAATTTTCTATAGATTTTCTTAATATTTAAATGTTGTAGAATCAAACAAAATGTTTCGTGACAACAGTCAAGGTGCATGCAAACTTGTCCGATATTAATTTTTTTTTCAATATATTTATTCTATAAAAGGAGGCACAATCTTAAAATGATAAGTTACTTATTTTATTACCAATTAATTTTCAAATACACCACATACTCTCTAATACTAATACCTATAGGTATTAGTATTGTTGTGCTAACCTAACCAATTAGTTTATCAATTAATTATGCATTTCTTTTTCCTCGCCAAATTAATTTCACAACTAGTTGAGCTTTTCTTTTCCTTGTTTAACGTAGAGAAATTAATGCAAATAATTTTTTTTTTTTTTTTTAAGGAAAAAACAACAACAACAACAACTTGCCGATTAAAAATTGACTACCAAACTTTTAAATTGAGGTGTATGGTTAGCAAATTTTTATGGAAAGATTTTTTTTTTTTTTTTTTTTTTTTTTGAAAAGAGAAATTTATATTTGTTAAGTTTACTATAGTGTAAGATGTGATGTTTTCTTTTAATATCGGTGACTGTTCGGGACAATTTTGGAGCACCTCAATTAATGTCGCGAGACATACCGTACCGTCTAACTCTACGATATTTGAATGTCAATGAAATTTGTAAGAAATTAATTATTAGATAGGTGGCTACCATAGATTGAACTCATCACCTTAAACATTTCAAAATCCTCTTTGACCATTTGAACCACTCCACGATGATTATATAGTGTAAGATGTGATGTTAGAATAGAATATAAATATTTATATATGTATGTGCATATGAATTGGATGTACTTATTAATATATGCCATATTTTATGGTATTCAATAGTTGTAATAGATTTTTGTTGGATCATACAACCTGAGTTAATTACACTGCTAGCAACAAAGCAATGGTTCATCCTCAAGACAACGATTCGTTTCTCCTTACAACCTATAGAACAAATCATGTTCAAAGTTAAAGTCGTCAATAGTTGTGTTTAAATTACTTAAGGAAAGTAGTTGGGTTTGATTTCGAATCATAAAAATTATGTATTTTTATTGATTACAAAGTTTTCTTATTTAAAGTTAAACCAACAAATTTCTATTCTTTGATTAAATTTGCTTTTGTAATCTTTATTATAGTAATTAATTTTAATTAAATAAACTCCCTACCTATGTACAAAATGACAACCAATAAATATAGTATAACTTAGACATTATTGAAAAAGTAACAAAAAAAACTACTTACACTTTATTTACTCTATTTATCACCGGTTAAAAAGAGTACCCTGATAATATTAGAGTTCGAATTCTAAATATTGTTAAATTTTAAACTCAAAAAAAAAAAAAAAAAAAAATTAAGAGTTCACTCATTTATTTGTGTATTATAAAATTAGGTCATCTTCTCTTCATTAGGTTTTCTGTCCTAAAATTTTGTACCTCATAAAAAATATTAATATAAAAATAAATTGATGAACAATTTGTTTTACATCAGTACATTATTTAAATTTAAAATAATATTTTGAATCGGCCTTCTGGTCATACATAGATATTAATTGCTATCGAATTAGGTTCACAAAATTCATGATCTATATTTTGAAAATTAATTGAATTCAGGACCAATTAAGTAGTTAGATTTATATTTTGTAATATTAATATTGGTTCTTTTAAAAGACTGAAAATGAGTGTATTTGCTTTTATTTTTATTTAAAAACTTTAACGTTTGTTTTGAGATTTAATTGTTAATCTCCCTTCGCATTTTCTTAGCTTTATCCTAGCTAGTAAGAGCTTCCCAATAAATTAGTTTATATATATGTATATATTATATTATATTATAATAATTGAGGATGAGAGATTCGAATACATAATCTTATAATTATTAGATGTATATTAATATTATTGAACTACTGTTATTGTTGGCATTTATTGGCATTTAGATATAGATATATAGTGTGTATAGGAACATATAAATTTGAGCTTTGAACAATAAATAGTACACCTAACTTAGATTTTTCTTGCCATAAATTAGAGCTTTAAAATTAATATTCCCTTTCAATGTGAGTTTTTCAGAAAACTTTTAATATAATTGTTGTTTTAATTAAGCCGAACCCATCCGTTCAATTTAAAATTTTCTTAATTTTGATATCTTTATTTTACTAGTATTTTTAATATTTAAATCAAAATTTAAAAACTAAAAAACAAATTATTTTTCAAAAGTTTATTTTTGTATTTGAAATTTAGTTATGATTGAAATATTATCTTAAGACAAGATTTTTTTTAGAGAATATAAATGAAAACAAGTTTAGATTTTAAAAATGAAAAATGAAAAATTAAATACTTATTAAACGAGAACTTAACTATTAGTATCTGTTCCATTATTACTTAATGTTCTAGAGAAATTAGGCTTATAAGTTCATGAAAATTTTGTGCTTAAGAAGTTAATTTGAAACGTTTAAATTAGTACATGACACAAGAAAATGTTTAAGATAGTCCTATATAGGTTAAATAGAAGAACTTCATTGCTAGGTATACAAGGGAGGATGAAACATTTTGGATGAAATAAAAAATAAAGTCAAAAGAATTCATGTTCAAAGTAGAGACAATGACATATCAGGGTAAATTCGATCAATCAAAATTGTTGAAACAAGAACTTGAAGACGATGAACTACCACTCGGTGAATAGAGAAGAAAAACTATCGAAAAAGAATAGGTGAATAAAGAAGGAAGAAGAACACAAGAATCTAAAGTGGTTCAGCCAAATATAACCTACGTCAACCAGTACAATCGAAGATCAATCTTTCTGGAAGGAGAAGATGATTATAGTAACCCTATTTATAATCTTTTCAAATACAACTTCAACCACTGGCTAACCTTGGTAAGAAATAGAAACCATTAAGCTAATTATGGTCAGTTGAAAATCAGATTAACAAATCATCCTCTTGCTGCTCTAACAGTAAAAAAAAAATCAAACCCAATCTCCAATCAACTATTTCATAAAAAAATCAATGAACATCAACGAGTATACCTAAAAAAATTCAACCAACCTTTGATTTCGTAGAAATTTTCGATACGATGGAGTCGAAATGTGACCCTAGACCTGAAAGAATATAGGAGACGTGTTTTTGCTGAAAAACGGGACAATGAATCTCATTAAGTTCATAAACTAAGTTCCTTACCTTTGTTGCATAATCTTTGATCATCATTCCTATTTTTTCAAAATTTTGAAGTTTGTCCTTTTGTTAAGGGACGACAAACCTACCCGGATCTCTACATTGGTATGATATTGTCCACTTTTGGCCTAAACTCTCATGGCTTTGTTCTTGGGCTTTCCCCCAAGAGACCTCATACTAATGGAGATGTTTGTCTTCCTTTATAAACCCAAGATCTACTCCTTATTTAACCAATGTGAAATTCTATAACATTTTTTTTTGTATTTCCAACAATCCTCCCCTCGAATAAGTACCACATGCGAGCCTCTCTGATAGTCCTTTTCCGAATTAGACTTGAGCACGCCTTTTACTCAAACCATGAATCCTTTCGAATTATACTTGAGCAAACTATAAAGCCTAACCACAGATCCAATCGATTTTATGTATGAGCGCACAACAACTACCTCTCACCGAAGCAACCATTTCAGAAGAACTCCCATACTGGAGTTCACAGATGCTCGATCACGAGCACATTCAGAAGCACTCCCACCGGAGCACATATAAGACGTCTCAACCACGGATTTTCCTCATGACTATTTCATACCCCATATTGAGACTCACAAACCTTTGTTTCAAACTTGAGGTTCTTCTGATATGGCTAAGTCAGGGAAACCGCTTTGATACCACTTGTTAAGGGACGACAAACCTACCCGAATCTCCACATTGGTATGATATTATCCCCTTTGGGCTTAGATCCTCATGGTTTTATTCTTGGGTTTCCCCCCAAAAGGTCTCATACCAACGAAAATGTTTGTTAACCCAAAATCTACTCCTTATTTAATCAATATGGAATTCTACAAAACTTTGTTTGTATTCCCAACATCTTTAATAACATTATTTTGATTGTGTTAGACTTCAAATACATCTGTTCCAACGTAACCCAAGTTTCACGCATAGTATCGGAACCTACCATGTGAGACATATCTCTTCATTCATCGAACCTATCACCGAAGAACATAGCAAACGGTCTTGCCTCATCCAATAAATATAAGAAGGATTGTCGACAAATCTTTCTATAGAACTTTCTCCTAAATTCGTATCATTGTTCGCCTGGGTTTCTCGTACTTTTTGGCACGATGTTCATTGTTGACAACATGGTTTTCACAAAAATACGTACCCATACACCGTATTTAGAATTTGCAACTTCCATGTAAAAAAATTGGTATCTGTGAGTTTGAAAATTGCAAGATGATGTGTTGAGCATTTCATGAGGACAAAGTAATACACTATGTATAAAACATTTTGTTACTATTGCATGCTCTCAAACAAGATGCAAGTTAAATACCGATTTTCAAGATCGAACATGTGATTATAAAGTTGAAATGGATTACCACTAGTTAAGATAACTAACACACTATCAACCTATTCTGTTTGTTTGGACTCTTTGTAATTGCTTCATTAACATATTTGATATGAATTTGTTTTATTTATATTGATCTATATTCGAAGCACATGTTTAAATATTCAATTCTCTATTGTTTATAGAATCTTTTGTTGAACCCCTTCGTTTATAATTGTATGAACCTTTTGTATTCTTGCATTTTATTAGAAATTTTCTCTTTTTTAATTGTTATATGTTTGAATTTGATTATGTTGAGTTAAATATTTTGATTTGAGTATATATATCAATAATCATCTCAAGATATTGCATTATGTTTTTAAATGAAAAAATTCTGAAAACTATGAGGATAAAATATTATTATTAATAAAAGTTTAAATGATTGTGAAAGAAATGCCAGTACAATTTCCTAAAGGGATTTTCCTTTTGGAATTTCCAGTACATTTCTTTTCACAAAAACCATTGCTATGAAGTAAAAGGCACCAAGAACTGCATACAAGAAATGGATTCTTATTTTCTTCTGTAATGACAGGAAAATTAATCCAACAAAAAAGTTTATCACCTGTTCAATTCCCAACTAACAAGATGGTGAGACATCCTACAAAGTTTCCTTTTCCTAGCTTAATTGCCATAATTTTAAGAGAAGATAATAGGTTCGTTTCGGTTTAGTTTTTTTATTGATTTTTTAAATAATAACCTATCCGAACAAATAAAATTAGATTTTTGGTTTTTTTTTTCTCTCCTGAGATTAAATGATATCTTGAATATATTAGAAACCAAGAGATTGTGGTTCCAGTCTCCTAACTTTTATTGCATTAAAAAAATTACTATATTAAATAGATAGCGTGTCTAAACTGTTTCAATTGGAAAAGAGATAAATATTGATATATGGGATATACATTAGATATAATCTTCCTTGTCAAGATGATAAACATTTGATTAAAATCAATATTATCGAAATGTGAGTGTAGATTTCATTATAAAATGACATAAATCTACATTAACATCATGAAAAGTAGATCTGCCAATACCAATTGAAGGGGAAAGATCGAATCCATGATGTCTTAATCATGAACGTCATATACTTATACAAATGAGTTATACTCTTGTTGGCATAAACACAGAATTAATAAATAACTTAAAACATGACACAAATAGAAATTAGTTATCCTTCTTGCTTTATCCTTTTATTCTCCCTCACATCATCAAGGCTCAATGGAGCTTCATGTTTTTCAACCTGAAATTAAAAAATAATAATATAATAAACATTGGGTTAAAATCCATCATGAATAATAAGAGGATGTTGATATATATGTATATGATATAAATATAATTTCTAAAAGATGTATGCTTACAAAATAATTAGGTACCCCATTTGAACTCAGGTAAATTAGTTAAGACGTGACCAACTAGGAGAGAAATTTTGGTCTAAGAAAGTATTTTGTAATCTTGTTTTTACTAGATATATTAAGTTACATTACTATTAGACCTCAAAAAACTCAAACTTAATTATAAATTATGATAAGCTTATAACTTTTTAGATATACTATGTTACATTACTATTAGACCTCAAAAAACTCAAACTTAATTATAAATTATGATAAGCTTATAACTTTTTAATTTATTGTTTTTGGCAAAGGAAACTCGTGGATATTCATTTTAAAATAAGTCTTGTCTATCATTTAACATATTTAACCGTGAAATTTATTAGGCTTACGAAATAAGAAATAATATAGTGTAAGCAAAAAAAAAAAAAGAGACAGTGTCATTGTCACCATATTTTTTATGTATTATATTTTTTCCAATGTATGGGTCATCATATTACCTTAGTTACTACCTCCGGAGTTTCGATAGGGGTAGGGAACTTGGCCCGACTCGATAACCTTGACATCTTCCACAAGAAGTTCATAGTGCTTTTTAACCTCCTCGGCAGTCTTTCCACCAACAGCTTTCGCAACATTGATCCATCGGTTCGGGGTGTCTTGGTCATACACTGCCAAAGCCTGCTCAAAGGCCTTGTTTTGCTTTGCAGTCCATGAACTAGATCCATGAGAAGACATTGAAGCCATGATAAAAGTTAAGTTTAGGAAGGAAAAATTAGGGCAAATCAAAACTAAAAGAACAGAAATGTGTTAAATAGAGGGACTCAAAAGCTTGCAAGAGAAAGAATGATAATGTGTGTAGCAAAAGAATGGGAAGTTGGAGTGCTTTTTATAAGCAAGAACAAGAAGGTTAATATGTGGGGTAATTCCAATTGAGCAATGAGATATCTTTTTTGCCTTTCAAAGGCATTTCAATATTATTTTGTCTCCTTGAAAACCATAAAAACAAAAGATTCAACAACAATTGGAAAATGGAGAATGAGTATCTTCCAAAGAGTTATTTTCCCTCCTCCAATAAAAATATTCTATAAGGGGCAAGCACTTTTGTTTTTCTTTTTTTCCTAAAATAATTACCAATCAATGTATTTTTTTTGCTTTTATAAAGTTTTCGGTTATCATATGCTTTAATACTTTTAGAATTATGTTGATATGATATTTAAAAATCATTGGCATAGAGCTAAATTTGGTATATAAAAAGAGAGGATGCATTTGAAGAACATACCTTTTCTTTCTTTTTTCTCTTTTTTGATTTTAATTTGAAGAACATACCTTCCTAGTCTAAAACAAAGTTAAAAAAATGATTTTGTACAAACGGATAAAATGTTGAAAGATCACTCAATATTAACACAAAGTGCTAAATATAAATATAAGAACTTTTCTTTTATAAAAGGAAGATATACACATTTTGGTATCGAATGGGTTAGTGGCGCAATAGTTTTATTGCTTAGTTGCAAATCAATTCAACACCAGCGTTACAAGTTCGATCTCGAGAATCGGTATTTGTCTCCCTTCTTCGATATGTACTACAAAAAAAGAATACATTTTGGAAATATTGAATACAAGAAAATAATTGTATATTTGACTTCTCTACTTCACACAACTTGAAACATGTTTGGTTGTAGTTTCCCATACTATATATATTTTTAATATGTAACTTTTTTTTTTCTTGACACAATATATATTTTTAATATGTAGACTTTATAACAAAATTGTATATTCTTAATAAATTTCTTCATTCACTTTTGACTAAAAAGTATTTGATACCAAATAAAAGTGTCGACATTTCAAATAAATTTGTTACGATTATTTTACTAACTAATCAAGAATTTAGTTGTATCCTTTAATAATTACAGAACTAAAAAAACTAACTTTCATGCTTAATGTATTTTTTTAATCATCTCTTGAAAACCAAACGCGTAAATTCGTACTTTATTTTTTAGATTTTGTTATAGCCAATAAATTCTAACTAATATTTTAACTTCATTGATTTCAATTAGTTTGTTTCCAATCATTCCTTGATCATTTTCAATGAAGTTCATTAGATTATTTTCAATCAATTGAATTTATTTAATTCCATTGTTTTCAAATAATCTAACTTGTTTAAAGTCATCAATTTCACTTTATTGAAGTAATCAATTTCTCTAATTTGGTTTAAAATCACGAGTTTCAATGAATTGAAATCGAAATCTCAAAAAAAAAAAAAAAAAAAAATCATCAATGTTATTTGATTTGAAACCATTAGCTTGTGAACTCAATGATTACTAGTGTTGAAATGTGTCAATTCTCAAATTTTGTTATATCCAATTTTTTGTAAATTGTTTTATATTTATAGAAGTTCTTCCCTTTTATTATTCATGATAAATTCCTTTTATATTACTTTTACTAGAATAAAATTCCCTGAGTGAATGAGCTTTTCTTGGCCTCTTCCTAGGAGGCTAGTGTGGACCAAAAAGGCAAGAATCAATCCCATTGGCCGTACACACTCTCAATTTGCACCAAAGTCCTTTTCTTTAATTTCTTTTTTTCTTGTTATCTCTTTTCTTCTTTTTCTTTGTTTGTCTAAGTTTAAAACTTTCTAATGTGGTCCAAAACAATTTGTAGTCCCCAAAAATGACCTTATTAGTAAAATTAAAGGTCCCTTAAAATAAAAGGTTATAGGTTTGAGATTTGGAATGAGTTTAATGATGAAATTTCATATTGTGTTTTTTTTTAGATCTAGGCTTTAGAACATGCTTGAATGATCCAAATATGATACCAAATAGTAAATGAGCAATTCCAATTACCCATAAAAAAAATAATAAAAAAAATTTTAAAAATTTAAAAATTTAAAAAAAAAAAAACAAAACTTTACGATCCAAAAAATTTCATAACTCAACCTAAATCAAACTTCAGAAATTGTTGTTCGAATTTTCCAACTTTAATACTAATTAATGTCGATGATTCATGTCATTACTGCTAAGTTAGCTTACTTTACCTTTTAAAACCACTTTCTTTTAAACTTGTCTTCCAAGAGAAGAAGGAAAAAAAAACGATGTCTCAATTATTAAACTATGTTCATATTGGCTTAACTTTGTTTTTTTTTTTTATTCAACTAACATTGGGGGCTAGATTCTATCTTTTATTGGGTTTAATGATATAGAATTGTACATAAGATCTTAAACTTGAAATTCAATGATTTTGATGCATACAAAGAATCTCTTGCACTTTTTTGGGGGAAGAAGAAGCATAAAGGGAATTATCAAGAATATTGTCCACTTGGAATTTTGGACACTTTCCTATTTTCCACTTTTGTTATAGGCATATAATACATACTGAGGTGTGAAATAAAGCCACGTTTCATATGATGATCTCCATCGCCTTTCATGGGATAAAATTGTAGATTTGAAGAATTTGATACTATATGATTTGTTTAACCAGGTTTTCATTTTAAATCAATTATCATGATAAGGATTTGATTATATTTTTAATAAGAACTATGGTTGAAAATATCAATGAGAATAAATCTGTTGGCTGATCATCTTTTGTCATCGCCATATAAGGATTCAATCTTCCCTTCAAACAAAGATCGAGTCTCACTTCAAATAGTTAATCTGTCTAAATGACATTTAGATCGATTGCTCTTCTTCTGAAAGTGTACACCGCCGCTTGTAACGTCCGAGTGAACCAGGTCCACATTTGAATGAGAGGGCTTAAATGAAATGATTTGTACTATTTATATAAAAAATGTGCACCTTCCTTTTCGATGGCTCAATCTAAAGGACTTTACAGTTAAACTAAACTTTAAATGACAAGAAAAAATTTATACTTTTATATTTCAAATTTTATTTCATGTGTTTTCAAAAAAAAAAAGTTAAAAATTTATTAATATTAATAGAAATTAATTCAGTAATACTCTATTAATAATTTAACACAAGCAAAGATGAAATCTAAATATAATTCTACAAATTATCGAAGAATAACATAAATGTTTTAAGACAAATTAACAAAATATCTTATTCTTAGAATCAACTTTAAGCTTTCTTACACGAGATCTTTTGTGTCAATACTAATACTGAACTATTAAGATAAAATAGTGAAAGTAGTAAAAATATAAACAAAATAATATATTTCTTTAATATATTTATTTAATATTAATGATAGGAACTTTTGGTGCCAAAAAAAAAAAGATAGGAACTTTTTAATTTGCATCACATATGACTGAGATTCTCATTATATTCTCTTCCTAGAAAAGAAAATGATATGAGCAATAAGCTACACTAAATATCTCTAGGAATATATATAGTAGCTAGACAAGCTAAGGAAAAAAAAAAATAACAATAATAAAAAAAATAAAAAAAGCATCATAAAAGCTAGGGTTGTTCTTCCATGGTTTTAAGTTGCAACTTGGCTCTAGGGCAGCCCCCAAGTCTATGGGCATAATACCCTTGCCACACTTGTGTTTTGTTATTAATTATTTAACATAGAGTCCACAAATATATCTTAGGCGAAATTTAAGCTTAGTTAAGGAAAAATGAGGAATACTTAAATTTCAAGATCATCACTATTTTTTAAAGTAATTTAACTGATTTATTAGTTTTTTTTTTTTTAATCAATTTTACTCATTTATTAGTAGTTATGTCCTTGACTATAAAAAAAAAGATTTTTCTTGTATAACGAAAAAAAAATCGCATAAATAATAGATTTTAAAAAAAATTGTTTATAGTAAAAAAAGAGGTGGATCCTTATAAATGACCAAAATGCACACCTTTAAAATCAAGTGAACTAATTGTCTTCAATCAATTTAATTGATTGAACGCAATCCGTTCAACAAATTGAAAAAAATAGTTCAACTCATTGAAAGCACGTAAGTTCTAACGGCTTGAAACAAGAATAATTTTAGAATATGAAAAAACAAATGCACAAAAATCTGCTTAGAAAAGTGATATAATTAAAATTATTGAGATAAAAATTGCTTGTTTATAGCAATTTTCCAAATAAAAAAGTGCTTGACGTGATCAACATGTCAAATGGAAAAATATTTTATTAGACTCAATTTGGAAAACTTTTGTAACCATTTATTTGATTTATGCGGTTGACGTTCATGCTGTTACCTAAAAAAAAGTTATTGAGTCTGCAATGTTGGCAGCTCTTTTTAGGGTCATTTGGAAGGAGCACGACACGAGACTTTTCAACGCCAACCACTCTCGTAAGCCTTATTCGGTTTTATGAGACTCTGTTATTGTTTTGATTGCTTTTTGTTATAGTAAATCTTCTTTATTATTTCGTAGCTACGATATTGCAAAAATCGCTTTGAGTTAATTGGCTTTTTATAAAACTCTTGGATTGTTGTATGTTCCTTGCATACAACCGTCCTTCATTTTGTGTTTATGATATCGTATCTTTTTTCGAAAAAAAAAAAAAAAAAAAAAAATCACAAGACCTCTTTATTTTATTTTTTGTAAAATTGGTTATAATGGGGTAAATATTTGCTTACAGAGTACAAATTCCACTTTCATTTTATGGAGTTGCCAAAATGTCTAAGTCGGGTATAGAAAGCTGACAATTGTAATGGAATTTTCTAGTGATGATTAGCTGAAAACTACATGAAATGAACTTTTACTAAGAATTTCTTTTCCTACCAATATTCTTAGAATATATCTTTGTGATCCCAAATTCCACTCTCCATTTGAAGGATCTTCCATTCTCCTTTAGAAACTATTCCTTGCTAGTGCCACCCTAGAACATTTACTTCAAGTTGGAAAAGGATTGCTTATATTTGATTTTCATTTTCTAATTATCCCATTTAAACCATAGAGTTATCAATATTTAGTTAAATTATACAAAATTTTCTATCATGTGTGATGGAAAAACCTTCGAGCAGAAAATAATTGAGAAACTAAAAGGAAGAAAAAACCCATGTACAGGAAAAAATTTTAATATGTGACAAATTGTTACAATCACAGAAAATTCTTTCATCGACACCAATTAAATAAACACTCTCTTCAAACCTTATACTACTCACACTCTTTGCTCAATTAGAATGCTTTTAATTGGGATGCTTTGAAACCAAAGCCACATGCTCTTTTTATAGTGCTTGCAGCACACCACTGTCTTGCATCTTTTCGATGTGGGACAATTCACTTCTAATATTTTTCCAAAACCCAACATATTCCACCTTGACAAAATATTTGAAGAATTCACATCTTCTATTGCAACCTTGTCTTCTCTGACAATCATAATTCTCAACTGAGAATTATAACATACTCCACCATAAAAAGTATAAAACTTGAAATCTCACATTCCAAGATTTTTCTTCAACACATGTTGATACACCTTGCAGAAATTTATGGTGCAACTTCCACCTACTTGGCTTATCTAGAAATTCTTCAGCCATCGACATAACTTCCACCACATGACACCTTGCATAACCTCTAAGTCAATGCTTGTGTGCAAACTTGTGGAACTGCTGACATCACATCCTCTATCATGACAAAGTGGGCATACCATGCGGATGATTTCTGATAAGACAAGATCAGTTAGAGGTCTTTGAGTTTCTAGAAAAACATTATATTTCGCAAATTTTTTAGCATGCTCGGTTTGTTGGGTGCTAAAAGTGAAGTTTTGTCCATTAATCCTACAATCAAATTGTATAACTCTAAAAATGATAAACTTTCATATCCTTTAACTTATTGAGGTTTGATTGGGAAGTTAATTACTTACCTTATGATTTCTCGTCTTGGCATCAAATACACTATGAATAAGCTTAGTCAATGTGTTGCAAGTTTCATTTAGTTGTACCGGATCATTTTGGTGAGGCATGTATCTGAAAACTTCACCATTTTAGGGTATTCTTTACACTCGAGTCAAGAGTTTTGTTTTAAAGGCCTTTTTTTTATTCAGATAGGGCTTCATATCCTGACACTCAACGTTCTATTATTGGCTTCTCTATTTTTCTGGGTGATAACATGATTTTCTAGAAATAAAAAATGAGAGTATTGTGTCTTGTTCTTTTACAGAGGAGTATCGAGCTTTGGCATGAACTTGTCACGTATGTGAGTTATTATTGTTTTCATATCTGTTATGAAATCGGCAATCAACAAATAATCTAAAATAAAGAAAAACGCGTAGAAAAAAGAACACAGAAATTTACGTGGTTCACTAACGTTGTGTTCGCTAATCCACGGGGCAGAGAGAGAGCATGATTTTATTAAGGAGAGCAAAAAACAGAATGAACATTGTGGGGGCTAGGGTTTTAATTCGAGTTTATATAGACACTCTCATTAAAACCATATTACAGATAAAAGGTCCAAATACATAAAATGCACATATACGAAATAGACACACCAATACATATTTCGTTACGAATCAGGGGCGTTGCCCGAGCCCCCCTACTCGGTGATCGGGCAGCGAAACCCCCGACTAACTAATCATAGGGCATTAAACCGTTCAAGAAATATTTCAACATTTTTGCATCTCTCCACGTTAAGGTTTCAGAACATGCATTGTTGTTTTGTGACAATCAAGCAATTGCTTATCAGCTTCAACAATCCAGTATTGAATATCATGAACGAGCCAAACATATTGAACTTGATTGTCATTTTATACGAGATAAGGTTTTGCTTCAAGATTTTTTAAAATTAATGTCAGTTCGCAGTCAGTCTCAACTTGTTGACGTCTTCATCAAATAGTTGGCCGATCCCACTTTTTATTCCATATATTTAAAGTTTGGACTTCTTGATATATTAAGTCAAACTTGAAGATGGGCTATTAGATTATTAAGTTATTAAATTCAAGGGTAAATTATAAGTTTGGTCCCTATGGTTTGATGAAAGTTATAATTTAGTTCCTATGGTTTTAAAAACTAGAATTTAGTTCCTATAGTTTGAAGAAAGTTAGAATTTAGTCCCTATTATTTTAGAAAGTCAAGTTTATTCTCTACGGTTTGATAAAATTTATAAAATAATCATTATATTTTTAGTGATTTTTTTTAAACCATCGTTAGCAAATTGAGTATGTGAAAGTTAGTTATTCATGTGTCAATGATAATTGTGTGAGTTAAATGACTGAACAAATTAAACAATCACATTATTTATGCATAAATAGTTAATTTCCACGTATAAAATTCGAAGTGATTACGAACTACAAGAACTAATCTTTAGATTTTATCATACGACAGAGACTAAATTCTACTTTTTAAAACCATAGAGACTAAATTTTAAGTTTCTTCCAACTATAAAATCTAAATTCTAGTTTTTAAAATTATGGGAACTAAATTCTAACTTTCTTCAAACTATATGACCAAATTTATAATTCTAACTTTCTTCAAATTATATGACTAAATTTATAATTCTAACTTTCTTCAAACTATATGATTAAATTTATTATGCCTCTTTAAAGTTTTTTTTTTTTTTTTTTTTTTTTTTTGAGAAATAATACTTTCATTAGCATGTATATTATAAGACACATAGATCGAAACAAAAACTAAGTATGGTTTTTGAAAACCAAAATTTAACTAGTTATCAAATCGTGTCTATATTATTATTGAAGGCACTAATTCTAAATTGGCAAGATTTTTTATAATAAAATTTTGAGTTGATTTTTGTAAGCTAGGCCAAGAATTTTTCAGAAAATGATACTATATGGCAAAAGTATGTAAGGAACATATCAAAGATTACAAGATGGTTTGAGATGAGAAGGTTGCTTCAGTTAAGAGATATCATCGAAGTCTCATAATTTTTTTTAAAAAAAAAGAGATTTCTTACACTAAAAAGTTATATTAGAAATAATATCATCCCAAAGAGATTGTTTGAATTCTTCACGATCCTGACTTGTTACACCAGTAAGCTAGACCAAGGATTAATTTGAGTTCTGCACAAATAGTCAATTTTGGAAATAGACATTTGTGTCCCTATAAGATTATATCTTGTTTAAGGCTAAGAACCCATGTTTATCATTGATTTTTCTACTCCTAATTAGCAATATAACTTAATATATTGAAAAAAAAAAAAAAAATTATATTAATTTTTAAGTATATGATCAGGTCCTTTTTGTCAACTAAGTTTGCTCATGATGGTTGATAATTTGATTTAATTTAATTATAAATTCTGAATATCCAAAGGAAAAAAAAGAGTAGATGTGCGATAGTTTTGAAAAAGAAAACAACAAGAAATCTTTTCCTCGGAGTCTTACAATTACTTTTTTTTTTTTTTTTTTGAAATAAATCTTACAATTACACTTGAAGGAAACAAAACATGACTCTTTCTTCTTTTATATTTCCAGTACCGCAGCAGCTTGCTCAATGGAGGAGCTTTATGCCTTTAATCCTGAAATATTAAAGCAACAAAAAAAAAACATTAGGTTAAATTAATTAGAATTAAGACTACTTTTATTATTTTTTTAAAAAAGTGTTTTGCCAATTCTCAAAAAAAAAAAAGAAAGAAGTGTTTAGACAAAAAAAGAAAGAAACAAATCATCTTTTATATATGTCTACTTACATTTAACTATTTGGCTTAATAGTTAGTCTCACTTAATTTTTCTTTCTACCTAATATCTGGATCTCATCTATATTTTCAAAATCTAATTCAAATTTTAAAAACTAAGGCCGGTTGTTTCATAATTATTTTGTTTTTTATTTTGAAAGTTTTAACCTACAATTACTTTAACCTATGATTGTATTTTAAAAAAAAATTTTAAAATTTAAAAAAAAAAAACTACAAAAACTACCATTTGAAAATTAAAAGGAAAAATAATAAAAATAATAAAAAAAATTAAAAAAAAAAATAGCTTCCAAAAACTTAATTTACTTTTTGAAATTTGATTATGATTTAAATTTTTTTGTAAGGAAAGATGAAATCTTTTATATGTGATTGGAGTGAACCAAAAAAAAAAAAAAAAACTTAAATTTTAAAAACAAAAAACAAAAAAAATAAATGGTTATTGAACAAAGATTTAAAAATAATTTTTGAAAATTTATTTTTTGTTTTTAAAATTTTACTAAAAACTCAAATTTTTCAAAAAAAAAACATTAAAAATAAAAACCAAATGATTATTAAAATGAACTACTTTTTTTAGTTTTAAAATTTTGAATTGATTTTTGAAAATATACATGTATAAAATAGATAAGAAAACATGAAAACACATAGCTAAAAAATAGTATTAATACGTAAAATTATAAAAAATTAAATAGTTATCAAACGAGATCTTTCACTTTTTATTCACTCAATTACCTCTTTTCGATGATCACGAGGTTCGATAGGGAAAAGGAACTTTGCCAGACTCAATATGTTTAAGATCCTCCACAAGAAGTTGGTAATGGCTCTTGACTTCCTCTTCAGTTTTTCCACCAATGGCCTTTGCAACATTCACCCATCTATCAGCTGTGTCTTTATCATACATTGCCAAAGCCTTTTCAAATGCCTTGTTTTCCTTTGCACTCCAAACCCCAGAGCCATGAGCTGACATTGAAGCCATTATGATGATATAATTTTTAAAGCTTAAGCTCAAATACACAATTCAAAGGAAAGATTTTGTTGATGATTTGTGCCAAAAGAGCAAACATTTGGTGCTTTTTATAGGAAGAAGTAGAAAGAGGGAATTTTGAAAACCAAGTTGGGCAAAGGGAAATCTTTTTTGTAGTTCAAAGGAATTCTAATGATTTGTTTCCTTACAAACCACAAGATGTAGTGAAGACAAAATACACACCAAGTGGATATCATGGAGAATCACTATTTTTCCAAAAGACTTAAATTAATTCATAGGTAGATGGCCACCATAAATTGAACTCATCATCTTATGTGTACCTTAATGTCCTCTTTGACCAATTGAGCCACTCTATGATGGTTTAAAAGAATGTTAAATACATTTATAAACTAAACCACGTAAATTTGTTGGAACTTAAGGCAACACTAAAAGGGTGAATAAGGGTTATTTACTGATTTTTTGCTTCTTAATTATAATTTCAATAATATAAACTTCTGTAAACTAAATAGAAAGTTGGTAACTCGTTGGTTTCATTGTTTGGTGTTAATCCAGTCAACAACATGGTACTCTCATTTATTTGAAAACAATAGCATCTTCTATATAGAATTTGTGGTTCCCCTCCCAAAAAAAACTTATGTAAAATAAAATCACCCAATAAAAATAAAAGCAATGATAAATAATGGTGCAAAAATAATATACAATAATTTAAATAGCAAAAAGTAAAAGTAAATGGAAGAAGACATCCAAAAAAAAAAAATCCTACTTCATTTCCCAAAACTTCTTCTCCAACATTATTTACTACTAGGTGATTCTATTGCGAGTAATCGAAAAAAATTTCGAAATTAAAGTTAAATTCCAATCATTTTCACCTATTTAAGATTAAACCAACCCAATTCTCTTTTGTAGGTTAAAGAGAAAATCAAATCTTTTTTTTTCTAGGCTAAAGAAAAACCTCAAATCGTTTTTTTTAGTTCAGAATTAAACCAATTTCTCAAAATCTATGAGTGTACCCGCACCTTAATACAAATTTCAAATAATAAAGAAAAATAAACCTTGTGTAATATTTCTCGTGGGCAAAATATTGTCGAGTACTTCTTCACCAAATTTGCATTACGCTATATTAAAAATATATATGAAGGAATTGAACAATTTTTGGAGCTTGAGAATGAGATACTTGTTGTAGAAGTTTTAGAAGTTTTTTTTTTTTTTTTGATAAAAGAAGTTTTAGAAGTTGAGGTAAGAGATTTAATGGAAAGAAAATGAAGGATGACCATTGGATTTAAAGCAAAAGATGAGCGGAGGAAGTTTGATGAAGATAAGATGAAGCATGACCATTAAGTTTAGGGCAAATGTGATAGATGTGTGTGAGATTAAATGAATATAAGAAGAAGGTTTTTTTTTTTTTTTTTTTTTTTTTTTTTGTTCAAAAGGAAAGAATAAGAAATTGGAAACTACGATCTTTTCCTAGACATATATTGTTTTTTCCAATATTCATTTATCTATATATACCTTGTTTGAACTTGAACAATTCAAAATGTTGCGATCATCTTTTTGAAATCTACACAATGACCGCTTTAAAACTCTAAAACTATTAAGAATTTAAAAAATCAAATTTATTATCATCAAAAAATTAATTAATTAGTTTGATAAGCTATTATATATATATATATATTTATTTATTTATTTATTTATTTATTTGTGAGATTATTTTGCTATAATATTATTTATACCCATTTAATGTGCAACTTGTTGAGATGGCCGAGTTGATGTAAGGCGCGAGATTAAGGTTTCTTTTTTTATCCGAAAAAGCTTGTTGTCACGTGTTTCTGTTGCATGTTATAAGATCATTGTTAGTAATTTATGGATGTTGTGCGTTCCCATATCATGCACTTAAAAAAGGAATGTTGTGAATTGTTGTACTATACATTATTAAGTATATTTGTGTTCTTCTTCACTTATTGCACCTAACAGTGGTCAAGCCTTTACCCGCTCATTTGTGAATTGCTGTACTATACATTATTAAGTATATTTGTGTTCTTCTTCACTTATTGCACCTAACAGTGGTCAAGCATTTACCCGCTCATTTGTGAATTGCTGTACTATACAATATTAAGTATATTTGTGTTCTTCTTTACTTATTGCACCTAACAGTGGTCAAGCATTTACCCGCTCATGGTTGCTTATGAATCCATAGGTCTTGGTAACGAATCGTGGACCTAGTGAGAGAGGTCGGTGACCTCGTGAAACTCATTTCTTTGTTATCTCTTTCTCCACTTCTACTTGCTTGTTTTATCGAATGGTGGAGATACATATTCGGAGTATATATTTTTACCTCTCAATCGAGTTGCTTTTAACCTTTATGGTGCACGTAAGCTTATACACTACCTAATTATATATTAGAACAAAATTATACCTAATTATATATTGAAACAAAATTACTCACTTTAATTTACCTTGAGAGAAAAAAAAAATACAACGGTCATTCATAAAACCAGTAAATTAATGTAATAAAAATTTGATATTCCACGATATAGTCAAGCCAAATTATGAGGGGGAGAGAGAGAGAAAAAAAGTGTCATAAAATCCCTAATATATTGGATAATTGAGGCTCTACCTAGCCCATGATCAAATAATTCATATGGAGCTTTCATACAATATTAAATAATATATATGAAATTTCACTTCAAACAAACATTATTTTTTTTAAAAAAAAAGAAAGAGTAGAGCTCCATAACATCTTGAATGACTATGTAATTAAGAGATTGCAGGTTAGAATCTTCTTTTTCCACCCCAAATTTTGTTGAATTATAATTTTTTTTATTTTTTATTTTTTTTTAAATCTCAATGTCGGTGAAGTGAATGTGTATCATAAACAAGTGTGACAATTATTGTCCACAGTCCTACCCTAAATCTGGGCATAAAGCCATGGCATGACAACATCAAACTTTCCTGATCCTAATTGCCAAGTCTACAAATATAGCTTGTTGTCCATGAAGAAGACTCATTTTCTTTTGTGCCCACAGAATATTAAAAGCTGAATGCGCCATACAATTCTTTCCAATCATATGTAATGCAAATTATGTTATTTTTATGAATTAATCGATAGTAAATTCAGCTTCCTCCATTTCCATTAAGAAAAAAAAAAAAACCAAAAGGACTATAAATATTTATTAGATAAATGGGATACTACTTAAGAATCAATCGGTAGTAAGGGGAATGGCCCCTTAACTTCTTTGGTTGGGTCTCAAATACCAGATTAGATAATATGGGTTATACTTCAAGATCGGTTGGTAGTGGGAAGAGTAGCTCATATCGTTACAAAGATGTTGAAGACTCCTCCTCTTTCAATGTGGGACAAAAACTACAAGGTGAGAATCTTCAACAATATTAAATAAATATGTAGGACATTCTATCTCAAAATTAATAGATAATGAAAAAAGTAACTCGTGTATTTTTATAAAGATTGTGAAGTTTCAACATTTTCATTTAGATGTGAGATCCTCGACATGGTGCTACTTTTGACTTTATAACTATTCTAAAACTAGATTTTTTTTTTCTTTTCGTTTTTCAATTGAATATTCATTTAAGTTTATGGGTTCTAATACTATATTAAATCACTAAAAATATGAATTAAGTCTTATCATTATGTTGTTTGGTTTTATTGATTTTGATGAGTATTGCTTGTATAGATCACGATTAGGGTTGTAACTTGGTATCATACTAAGTATGACCTAACAATTTATTTGGAATGTATGGTTGAAGGGAATAGACTTAAACTCTTAGGCTTGGGTACTGCCCTAGTTCAAGTTGGGGTAGTAAAGCAATTGTAGGACAGCCCTAGCTAGTTTTTTATTATGCTCATTCCAATAGCGATAACTATATGTGAAGTTGTTGGGTCCTTTTCTTTTCTAAGGTAGAGAATATATTGTGAATGTGATTGGATTCTCCCAATCATATACATAATGCAAAAAGTCCATAATTACAGCGGGTCTATTTTAATTATAGCATTTTTTTTTAGAAATATTTCATTCGTATCATAATTTTGGGGTGTTTTTTTAATATTCCAATCTTGCCCTTCATCATCTTTTACTCAAAGATTGCCTGCTAGACTGATTGAAGACTATTTGTAGTACGAATTGAAAATTAAGATTGTCTGCTACACTGATTGAAGACTATGCATGTCTTAAAATAATGAATAAACTTAATTATGAAATCTTTTGTTGACTCCAAAATGCCCTTAGATATTTAGTTTGGCCAACTATTAAACTAAATGATTGTCTAAATCTCCCAATTACTAGAAAATGACCTTCATACTATAACTTTAAATGAGAGATCATTCCTTGACCTCCCTAAGATATTATTCTATATAATTTTACCTATTTTAAGTATCTTTTCCAAAAAAACAAAAAACAAAAGCTCTTTTGGAAGATCCTGATTCTCATCTCCAATTTGTTATTTGTCTTTTCTCCTTTTTATTTCTTGTGGTTTTGAAGAACACAAATCATCAAAATGTTCCCTTTAAGATCCAAAAGAATTTCCAATTGGCCCCAACTTACATGAAAATAGCATCTTGGCCTCCTCCTTATAAACAACACCCACACTTCTTGATCTTTGTCACATATCAAAGATTTGAGTTAATTTCCTCTTCACTTCAAACTCATTGAATAATCTTTTTCCTTTTGATTTTGCCAATGGCTTCAATGTCTGCTCAAGCCCCTAGTGAATGGACTGCAACACAAAACAAAGCATTTGAAAAGGCTTTGGCAGAGTTTGATAAAGACACTCCTGAAAGATGGCAGAATGTTGCAAACGCCATTGGTGGAAAAACTGCACAAGAAGTAAAGAGCCATTATGAGCTTCTTGTGTTGGATGTTTTACGTATTGAGAATGAACCGATTCTCTTCCCTTATCCAAGAACTAACCGATAATATCTCTCGTCATTGATAAACTTTGAAATTTTAAGTTTTCTCTCTCTTTTAATGTCTTTGAATCAGTTACCTGGCGTTTCGAACGACCAAACATGGAGCCTCAAAACTTTAGTTCTTTCGCGATTATTATTTAGGTTTTCTGTTTTGGTCTTTAGTACTTGGTCTATTATGTTTAGGTCTATTATATTTAGGGTTTAAGTGGGCTCCTATGCATAAACTCTAACTCTCATCTGGTTATTTTATATTTATATATGTACTATGTTTTGATCTTTTTAATAACATGCATGGCTTCTTTCTCTACTTGTGAATTAGCTAACACTAATATAAATAACAGTAGCTCAGCGTCATCAATGTAAATCTAATAATTAAGAGATCTTTGGTTCGAATCCTCCACCTTCAATTATTGTAATTTCAAAAAAAAAAAAACACTAATGTAAATCTATGTGTTGAGATCTTCTCATTACGTTCTTTATTTGTTTAAATGATTAAATGCACCATAATTTATAAATTTGAGGTATTAGGCTAAATAATAATATATTCAAATACTTCAAGAGGAGGAGCACTTTGATTGGAGCATCATAATGCTAGAAATTTCAATGACAAAGTGAAGGAGGGTTTTTTTCCTTTCCCTAAATTAAATCATTTGTATGTGTCTTTACACACTTTTCATCCCTAGTGAAGTATCCTTAAAAATATACAAAGGGCACTTGAGATCAACCACTCTAATATTCTACTTACATCAAAACAAAAAAAATAAAGACAATCTATTAATGAAGAAATAATCACCTTGGGAAACAAGAGGTGTTGTTGAATTCAATATTGGAGAAACCTTTAATATCAATATCTCTGTCATTATCAATCAAGAATAGGCATGAATTCCTCTGTAAACTGATGACCAAAAAAAAACTCAGTCTTGTAAGCTTTTTGAAAGGTACCATTTCTAAATATAAATACTTCAAAGAACAAGAAGAAAATAGCGCCTTTAAAAGCTATAAAGAGAAGAAGAAAAAAATTATTGGTAAAAATATTGTGAACTTTTCTGGTTAGATACCTAGGAGGTGTTTGGATGAAGAGTTAGTTTGAGGAATTATTTTGAGAAGTTAGAAATTGAGAGTTGTGGTCAAATACTCGTTTGGATGTGGTTTTTATGTAGAGGCGTTAGAGACAATAACTTGCTTAGATGTGGATTTAAAATGAATAGTTATTTTGAGTAGTTAAAAAAAGAATGATCAGTAGTAATGAGTGGTTAAAAATGAATTATTTTGAGGTATGAGAAATGAATGATTAAAAATGAGGAGTTATTTTGAGTTGTTATAAATGAATGATTAGAAATTAGTGATTATAAATGTGAAGTTATTTTGAATATTAAAAATTATGTCATTTTGAGTAGTTACAAAAAAACTAGTTTGGATGTAATTCTTTACGAAAACAAAATCGGATAAATGATATCAATAGTAACTAAGTTTAATAAAAATAGCAAAAATATTTAAGAATTTAGTCATCGAAGAAATGAGGAATTAGAAAAAGTTTTCAATGTACCGAAATGGTTAATAGCCTAATTGTTTCATTATTTTGTGATAATCTATTTCTGATCTTGAAAATCAATATTTGACTCTTATATTATTTTTTTTAACTACATCTTTTGTTGACAAATATAAATTGATTTGAACACAATATAAAAATAAATAAATAACTATAATTATAAATATTAATAATAAATAATATTATTTTAATTATCTCATATTCTATTACAATTTTCTTAAAATATAAAAAATATAAACTCTACTTATTAGGAAAAGGTAAGAAAAAAAAAGTATCACATTATAATATAAAGCAGCAGTAGGTTGAGAAAAGCCTGCGTTCCGCCTCCTCTCCAAGACCAGAAATGGCTTCTGTTTGCCGATCGCTTCTAACGGCGGCGGGATCGAGGTCCATGGCTGGCCGGACCAGAACGCTCGCTCACAAAACCCTAAATCCAATGCCTGTTTCTTCTTCTTCTTCCAGAAATCTCCCTTCCGTTTCCAGGTACTTTTACTTCAAATCTCCCAATTTCATCCATCCAGTCATTTACGTACCGGAATCTCTTTGCGATCTTGGTTAATTCACCGGTTTTGGACTTCTTTTGATCGTGAATCAACTTGGTTTGCTTCCATTTTTCATTCTTCGTGCTTTGTATTTCTGCAGGATTGTTTCGTCTTTGGCTACTGTGGAGTCGCTGATTCCACTCCACAGCGCCGTCGCCTGTGCTCGGTTGAAGTCTAAAATTGCCGTCGATTCGCATTGCTGGAGCTGGCTTTCTGAAGGTTGTTTCTCCGTTTCTCTATCCAAGTTGTTCTTATACATATGTGTATTTCGGATTTTGTTTTGTTAATGCATCTATTTTCTTGTTCTTTTTTAAGTTCTCATGTTCTGCGAAATCTCTATTATGAATTCCTATAATATTGCTGCTCTTTCTAATTTTTGTTCATAAAGGAAGTGGAGGAAGTTCGTAAATGGCGTTCTTGCTTGCATAGAATGTGTATTGTGCTTTGAAATTTGATTTCCTTGAACTCTTAACCCTGGCCTGGCCCTCTGGTAACGATTTAGTCCTTAATTTGTTAATTTTTAAAAGATAGTTGAGTTTGCCTTTGACTAATAATTTTGTTTAGGAACTAAGAGATGATGTGTTCGATTCACAAGAGACTATTTACCTTAGAATTAATTTACTGTGAGTTTTCTTAACAACTAAATGTAGTACCTTTAACCATCATGGAGTGTCCTATTAGTCAAAAGGATCTTGGAGAACTAAGAGGTAATGGATTCAATCTATGGTCACCTACCTAGAAATTAATTTTCTATGGGTTTTCTTGACATTCAAATATTGTAGGGTTAGAAGGTATGTCTCATGACAGTAGTCGAGGTATGCGCAAGCTGGCCCGAATAGCCACAAACATCAAAAACAAAAAAACTAAATGTAGTAGTGTCAAGTGTTTGCCCCGTTAGAATAGTAAAGTTGTGTATAAGCGGACCTGGGCATTCATATCCATAACTCTCTATCTTGAATGGTCATTTGCACCCATACTTCTCTTGTTTTACATTGAGTATGAATTCATATCTTAACTAAATCGTTATACATTATCTTTTAGGATTTGCGACGACTTTGTGACATAAAGACGGGTAAAGGAAGACGAATTTGAATCGACTATACAGCTCAATGACTGGTAGCTAAGAGGACACTTTGTAAGACTTGTGAGGTTTTTCATCTTTCCCTACTAATCTTTGTTAGATACCTTTGTAACAAGGAAGAATCATTTAGACGACTGTTTTTGAGTTTTGATCATTGTATAATGCAATGCAGCCACCTTTCTTGATATCTGAGAGTTATTGTTTGATCCTCTAACCACAGACCTTGAAGGATTGAATTGTTATTAGGCATTTCTCTGTTGCTATTAACTTTGTTCAATAACATGCATGAGCTTTTCTCTATGTCCTAAATATAGTTCTATTGCAAC
Organism: Sechiopsis laciniata; assembly: GCA_037833695.1. Lineage (NCBI taxonomy): Eukaryota > Viridiplantae > Streptophyta > Magnoliopsida > Cucurbitales > Cucurbitaceae > Sechiopsis > Sechiopsis laciniata. The sequence goes on from JBBMKA010000001.1 coordinate 8,492,029, forward strand.
TGATTACATTTACCATTTTCCATCATTCTTTTCCTTTAAAGCTGGTTAGATTTTGGTTTTCTCTTTGAGGCTGACTAGAATACAATAAGAATCAGAATCATAGGATGCCTAAGAATAGATTGATCTTTGTTAGTGGCTTAAGCTATAGCTGAGCCAAAATTGTGATGGATCTGTTGTTCAATGGTTTTCTTCTACCGTTTTCGATATCTGTTTGAGGACCTTACGTTTATTTGGATTTAGTTAGTCTAAGTTGGGGAAAGACTTCGATCCAACACCCATTAAAAGTAGTAATGCGGGATTTTGCTATTGCATGGTGGGTGGAGAAATTATTTGGCTCTGCACCCCAAAGTGATTGGGGTTTGTTTGGATTGAGGGTTTATGAGAGTTGGTTCAGAGGTTGACAAAACCACGTGTTTGAATGAAGCAGTTTTAAGAACTTTTAAACTTTTTATAAACCTTCATAAATCCTCCCGATACAATATCAATTCTACCTTCAACCACTTATAATTCCTCATTTCAAACAAATGTTTTCGGCCAAAACAACGCAAAACTCCTTCAACCAACATGAAGTGATCTCTAGTAGTTAAGAAGGTTTTGAAAAATTAAGAAGTGATGGGTTCAATCCATGGTCGTCACGTACCAAGAAATTAATTCTATAAGTGTTTCCTTAACATGTAAATAATATAGTGTTACATGATAATGGTCAATATCCACACAAGTTGGCCTAGACAATTAAGGTTATAAAAATTAAAAAACCTTCTCTCTATTTAACCAAAGGAGAATTTTTGTCACAACTACTCGTAACTTTATTCGAATGAGAGTTATTGTCACATTCACTCATAATTTTCAATTCAAACAAGATTACAACCTTCATCAAACTCCTCATAACCACTGTATCTCATTTCCAAAACTATTTATTTAAACACATCCTAATAGTTTTACACTAGAATGTACAATAGATTACAAAAGTTTTGTTCCCGAACGATGGAAGGGGAAAGTCAGCTACAAATGGAATTTGTATCTATTAGGAGCCATGTCGATTTTATGGGGCTTCTATAATTTTTAATCGTAGGTAGGATATTACTTAACTTTTTAAAGATGCAATGAGTTGCACATCATATGGAATTTGGCTCGGAAGATTTGAGAAATGGTTCATGGGAAGTTGTGCAATGGATAATGAGATGGAAAGTAGTTGCAAGATTTAAGGGTGCAAGTCAAAAAAATTTATGAAATGATGAAATTGGTTGAATTGAGTGGATTTTTTTTTCTTTTTTGAGCTTATAACAATTGAAAGTGTGAGAGATTTGACTTACATTAATGACGTTGAGAAATTGCTTTTGTTACCATTGAGTGGTTTGATTGGTGAGAACAATTAGTATAATAAGTCGATTTAATGTTGCACGAATTTAAATCTAAAATATTTTGGACAGTTTAGGTAATTTCTCACACGGGGTGGATTGATAATATTGAATTTTTTTTTTTTTAGTACATATCGAGGAAGAGGAAACAAATACCGATTCTCGAGCTCGAACCTGTGACGCTAGTGTTGCACTGGTTTACAACCAAACAATAAAACAATTGCACCACTGATCCAGTGATTGATAATATTGATTTTATAAAGGAAAGAAGAAAGAAAACAATAACTTCCATATTCTATTATATCATATTTATTAGATGTATCTATGAGACAATTATTAGCATTTGAGTTTCTAGAAAACTAACAAAGAGAGTGAAAAAGATGAGTTGCCAAAAACCTAGATAGTTATTACCTTTTCTTGATATATGTGAGTGTTCAACCAACTTACACACATCTCGGCTATTTCTACAAAGACATACTACTTAACCTTATAACTTTGGATAACAAGAAAACTAGTTTATCACAACTGCAGCAGAAAAACAAAGTCATGCTCATGAGAAATGGTACACCAAGAGCATCCGTGGACCATTTTAGTTGCAGAAGGAAACCTTTCTGAGTTTATATACAAAAAACTTTAAGTTACCACTTCCTATATGCACAATAATACTGAAGAGAAGATTGGGAATCACAACTCACAATACAAAGTCGTCGTTTTCCTTCCTTTCTATCTTTTTTAACAAAGATTCTCGGGCAGCGGGGGATGCGATGCACGTCGGAACCAGGTGTTAAATGCTTTGAACAGGTGAGGGCAGTCATCAACACTTCTGGTGAAGCTAAGACACTGCTGCAACAACTCCTGTGCGTCCGACAAGGGAAGTGTGGAAATGATTCTCAAGAATGTTTCCTCCAGCTCCCTAAACAGATTCTTGTTGCTGCAAAGCAAGGGTGAATGGCCTTTGCTGACGAGCAGAACCGGAAGCCAATGCTTTATGAGCTTCTTTCTAACCTGAGAAATTAGAACCCCAATGAAACCATGTAAATTAAGCAGTTATCGTATCAATCGAAATGTCCCAAAACTGGTGCTTGGTTTAGTAGAATTCTACTTATGCAAAGAAACCTCAAAGATACTAACCATCTAGCTCAAACACTCGTGGATATCAAAAAACAAAAGGAAAAATTGACAAAATGAAGAAATCTTCACACCAACAAGGGAAAGTTTGCCCCCGGGTATAGAGGAGCAAAGCGTCGTCAAAAAAAAAAATGGAAAGTTGGGGCCAGAAACAGGGACTTGATTCATATATCTAGCCTTGATAAATAATTTTTCTAAAAATGAAAGAACCCATCTTCTAATTAAACCAAAGAGACAACAGATATTATTCACAAAAAATACCCAATCTATGTGTCCTTAGCATTTCTGTAAGAATTACAAGAAAAGATATTGCCAGCCTATGACTAATCGAATAGCCCTGATTATGCTATTTTATTTATCTTCATAAGAATTTGGTTTCTTGTTAAAACAAACTACAATAAAAGGCCCTGTTTCTCCTCAAAACTGCCTCTACACTAATTCAGTTCTCTCAAACTACCAATTGTAAACACGTGAGAAATCTCAAGAAACCCATGATCCACCATTAATAACTTGCTTGCACTCAAAAGTTTAGTTAGGAAAAAATGGTGGGTCAATTAGTTGAAAAAACTTTAACAAACAAGTTTCAGAAAAAAGAAAACAAAATCCTACCCAAGCTACTACATATATGATGTAAAACCATGATGCATGGGGACAATCAGATTAACACCAACAGAGAACTTTGCTATCTTAGTACATTTAGACATAAAAACTCAAGCCTTTTATCATGAGAAGTTGAAAAGATTATGCAAAGTGATTGATACCTGCTTAGTGGCCAAAATGTTACCAGCAGCAACGGCATTGGCAAGCTTGGAGGTACATCGTAGAAGAACAGAAGGAAAACCCGGCACAATACCCCGACACGCATCGTCTCGAAATGCTCGTTGTAAATCAGCAGTGAAAGAAGCCTGTTCACTCCATTCATCCACAGCAACATCAGCCACTCTCAATTCAATCATCCTCTCAACCAACCACAACAAATGCTTAGCATTTGTCATTGCAGTGTGCAAATTCAGCCTCTGAATTGCCTCCGTTTCATTATGATCTCCTCTAAAATCCGGGCTCGAATACTCCTCCAAAGACTCCTTCACAACCTTCAAGCTCGTCTCGAATGCCCTCTTCAACACTCTCTTCGCAGACTCTTTCGACGAAAAATCCTTCAAAAGCTTGGCCACAAACGCCTTCACAAAAGCCATATTAGGATAATTGTGAATAGCAGCCAAAATCAATCCCTGCAACATTTCCTCGCAATAATCATTCCGGCCGGGCGAAACCCTAGCAAGAAGCTCCATAGATTCTTCCTCCTGCAGAAATGGAATCAAACTCATCACTCTCTTTTCCTCCTCATCGCTCCACGGCACGGCCTCGAGAAATCGAACGCAGGACTTCACACAATCCTCAAAAAGAAATTTCAGCGCTACAGGGAGGAGATCCAAGGCAGCCGTCGCGCTATCAATGGAATCCGTCAAATCATCAATATACAGAAGCTCAAGAACAGCCAAATGGTCATCAATGGAGCCCTGCGCCGCCGAGACGCCGAAACTCAACCTCAAAACACCGGAATCATCATCCTTCTGAGGAAGAAGCCACCGATCGGACAACAGAGCAGAAAAATACTTCGATCGGCGAAGAACATGCGAATGAAGATAAATCCAAACATCGGAAGACGAATTAGACTCGGAATCATTCGAATCAAAAGGAGTAACCTCGAGATAGAGACGGAGAGCAATATCGGCGGTGGAGGCGTCGTTGAAGGCGGCGATGGAGGAAAGCGACGGAGTACGGCGGAGAGTATGGGGCTTTTTGGAGACTTCGTTAGAGGAGTTGTCTGGTAAGGAGGAGCAGTCGATGGCGGCGGCGGAGGAGGAGGAGTGGCGGCTGGTGGTGGCAGAGTGTTGAACGCGCTGCCTCTTCTTTGAAGCTCCGACGGTCATTTCCTTGAGAATCGCTTGTGGAATCTACAGTTTTTTCTTGAGAAATCAAGGCTGCAAAATCAATTGGAAAGAAATGAAGATGAAGAAATGAAGAATGCACTAATGGAGATGGTTCTGGATTTGGACCTCCATTCAATTGAAGGGATTTTGGGGAATTTATGGATAAATACCAAAATAAATGGTAAAAAAAAAAAAAAAAAAAAAAAAGAGTTAGAATTTGGTGGCGATGAATTCAAAAATTAGAATTTTAGTTTGTGAATAGAAGAAAGTTAAAGTTTAGTGTCTGTGATTTCAAGAATTAAAACTTCGTGTTTACAGTTTGTAAAAATGTTAGATAATTTATATAATTTGAAAAAAAAAAGATAGAATTTAGTTTGGATAATTGTAAAAATTAGAATTTAATCGTTATAATTTTATAAAGTTTGAATTTTTTTTTTTTATTGTATGTAAAAGTTGGTGTGTTAAATGTATGGGAACTTATTATTCATACATAAATTATATAAATTTTTTGTTATATGAGTCACTTAACTTATAATTTTATCTTTAATACATAAATAATGAATTTTCAAGTACTTAATTCACCGATGAGTAAAAACGAAAATATATATATATTGTTTAGGTTTTATTAGATTATAATGAATAAATTCTATTTTTTAAAACCATAAGAACTAAATTTTAAATTTCTTGGAACCATAGAAACTAAACTCTAAATTTTGAAATCATTGATACTAAACTCTAACTTAAAGACTAAACTTACCTTTTATCCACACAAAAAATAAGTAATTACAACTTTTTAATACTTTTTTGTGAATTGTTTATATTTGTATATAATATCTTTTAATCTACAAAAAATTTGTGCATAACATAAAAAGATGGACAAAAATATTATGCGCCTTCCATAAGTGTAACAAATAATCTTCAATCCATGTCTCAAATCGTCTTCAATCATTATCATAGACAACAAACTATTCAATCAATGTAATAGATAGTTTTTAAATTCTCGAATGGTAAAATTGAAATATGCAAAATAATAATAATAATAATAAATTAATTAATTATTAAAAAAAAACCTAAAATGCACTACACATGAAATATTTAAAAAGTGTTCTAATTAATATACAACCAAATATTGCCACCAATTTCATGGTTTTTTATTTTAATTATAAACAACTTTTGCTCATTGTCTTTAATTAATAATTTAAATGTTTTTAAAAATTAATTTGTATTACCTTTATAATTAAAGTCTATCACTAAAACGAGTGTAGCTCTAACAATATATTGCAATGTTTAGTAATTAAGTGATTATAGTCTATATTAAATATTCCTTTATACATTTTAAATATCTGTTTTTAAAAAATAGTCTATATTAAATATTCCTTTATATATTTAAAAAATACATTGATATCGAAATAGTTATCCTTCTTTATGAAATTTGAGAAAAATAAGCTTCAAATTAAAAATGACTAATTTTAAATTTATCAAATGCTTGAAATTCATAATATTTAAATTAAAACATACTTAAGATGGCTTGATACCTGATAAAGACTACTTACGATTATCGATTATATTAATTGAAAACTATATTAATTAAAACACTACATAAAAATTATATTCATTAATAGAAGACTACTTGTTGTATTTATTGAGATTATTACTCGACGTATAGATTTTTTCTCATTTTAAAGTCCACTCTATGTATTACTATCCACGAATTTTCTTAAGAAGTTGCTAGACAGTTTGTATTATTATCATTATTATACATTAAAAAAATCTTCAATAATAAAAATCTTTAAATTAAAATGATATTACAATTTTTTTTTTTTTTTTTTATTTAGGGTCAAAAGCATGGGTAAAAAAAAAGTGATTTAGATAAGCATGATACTAATATATCACTATTTATGTTTGCCTTTTCTTTAATAATATAAGCACAGATGGTCCAGAAATGTCAACCTTATCCAATTCAATCTTATCAAACAGAATAATGCAAAAGAAAATCTAATATTAAAATGGCAACTGATTTGACAGTAAAGGAAGATATTTTGATTGTTTATATTTTTAAATTGTATTTAGGAAAATTGAAGAATTAAATTTTTTTTTTTAAATTCAAACATATTTAAAGTTGAAGATTGGAACTCCTAACTTTACAATAAATTAGACATATAATATGCCACTAAAATGGCTTCTTTTGTATTTTAATTAAATTAATGCTGAGAATTTTATCATGAGATAATGTTGATATACAACAACATATTTTATCATCATTCTCATAAGTGAGTTTTGCATCGCTCAGTAAATTTTGAAACGATCAAAATTACTTGTTTAAAGTTTAAAATAGCATTTAATCATTCAAAATAATTATAACAATATGTAATTGCATTTAAAAGTATAAAATTAAATATTTACAAAATAGTAGGCTCTTTTTTTATGCCAAAGTGGTCTTAGCTTAATGGCTGGATGTATCTATCTGGCAAGTGATTTTTTTATTAAAGATTAAGTACCTTTAAAATTATCAAAATCACTTTAATATTTTCAAACTATCGTTCAACTCATTATTGGTTGGTAATTCACTTTAATACGGATGCATTTGAATCCACAATCTCAAGACCATAGACGCATATTCGACTAATATTTTTGTTTGCAAGTGATTATGATTTAATAATTAAATCTAATTTTATTATTATTATTATTATTATTTATTGAATTTTACGACGAATTTAATAATTAAGTCTAATTTTATATTTTTATATTTTTATTTTGGGTTATTGAATTTTACATTTCATTCAATTTTTTTACAATAATATTCACCTCTTTTAAATAAATATTTTCATTTTAACCAAATTCTAAAAATATAATATTATTTAATTTGTTCTTTTTATTTTGTAAAAGATGATCCTATTTATGAAAATATAGATACAATGAGGAAAAGAAACCATAATTTTTTTAAAACAATTAAAAAATATTAAAAAATTGATAGTTTTGGACATGTAACTTTTGGTTACTAGATTGTGCACAAAATCATGAATTATTATTATTTTTTTTTTTTAAACTAAGGCCTCTTTTGATTTCTACATTCCATTTTCTTTTTTGACAATTTTAAAAACAAAAACATTATTCTAACAATTGCATTTTTTTTTCAAACTTATAAACGGTATAAAAGGTAGATTTAATTTTCAAAAACCAACAACTAATTTTCATAAAACTTGACCTATGTAATATTTGAACTTTTATAAACTAAAAAATGGTCTAATGTTTAATATAAAAATTAATATTTACCATAACTCAACTAGCAAACGGATTATCAATGAAATGATGATAACTAAAATAAATATAATGGTAAATTCATTAAAATGAGTTAAAACTCAAATTCGTACAAATAATAGAGACTCACATTCGACTCATGGTTGATCCAAAGGTCAACAATGGTCTTAAAAGGCTGGCTCATATAAGTAAGTCCTCAAAAGATCAAATTTATTCGATCCATGTGAGTCATTCAAAAAATGAATCATTTCAGTTGTTGATAAAGATTATATTTAAAATAATTTAAATAGATTTTTTATTCAATAATTTGATGTACATAATTCAAATTTGTAGTCTCTTAGTCATTAAATTATACAAGCTACGCTGTTCCTTTTCAAAACCACGAACATTTCCAAAAGCATTTGTTTATAAATAGTGTACGTACAATACTAATTTATTATATAAATAATGTAGGTTCAAATACTTACCTGCTATGCAAATTTTTATCCCTTTTTTTTTTATTTTGCAAAGGTACATTCTGTTTCCATTAATATAAATTCATGGCGACCAAAGTCTGGCATCAATAATGACATTTTAGAAGTTCATAAACAATATTAGAATAAATTTATAGGCTTTGAAATAAAAACAGTCATTTTAGAAATTTAATTGCATAAAATAAACCTTGGAATTTAGATATTTAACTAATATTGACTTTATTTCTTTTTCTTTTTACACTAAAAAAACACTATTATCTTTAAGTAAAATGTATAACAATTTATGTGAGCTAGTGGGCCAAAGCTATTGTTGGGTTGGGCCTAGCCCGTATTCAAATGTCGGTAAGCACACAAGCTTCTTCAAATATTTTTAGAACGATTTAGTTAACAATTTTGTTTCATAAAATGCAACTTCTATTTGTTTATTTATATATATATATATACACTTTTTTTTGGCCCAGCAAAAATTGATTCTTAAATAAGTGGATATTTAGATTAAGTTCATCACCACTTAATTTCTCTTGACCATTAAATCACTCTATAATGACATTAAAAAATTAAAATATTATAAATTTAATTTATGATGGTTACTTACATAGAAAAAAACTTTTTATAAATTTTGTTAACATTCAAATGTTAAAGGTCAAATAGTATGTTTCATAAAAATATTTGAGATGAGCATAAGTTCCGAATACTGACCGTTATTTAAATTGTCTTTTTTTTTTTTTGCCTTACAACCATAGAACATCTGTCCAATATAACGAAGGAGACAACTATTCAAAACTTTTATTTTCTTTAATAACAAATGTATGCACTTTTGAGATGATTTGAGATGCAGCAAGAAAGATGATGAAATCCATAGAAGGATGTTGACAGAAAATATAAAAAATGTATCATTGAGGAAGAAGAAATGGTGGAAGTTATATTGTGTCACTCACAATACAAACCCTAACATATTCTATATATATAGGTTAGCTAACCCTAACAATAAGGCCCAATGGGCTTCAATTCTCTAACAACTTTTAAGACTTAAAGAAATGGAAATGGGTATTAGTATGACTACTTTTTAAAAAATAAATAAAAGAATGTCTATAATTTGGAAGACTTTAAATGAATGATTATTTCAAATATAAGAAATGTGAGAGAGAATTTTGTTTCCTAAAATAACCTTTATTTAATTTATTTTAACCTTTTTCATTTTTGATTAAGATAATAATAATTCACTAATCCCTTGATTTAAGGAGTTAATCTATCTTTTCGAAGAAAAAAAAAAGTTAACCTCTCTCATTCTAACTGTTTTTCACAAAATCTATATAATTTATATATTTATTATTTTAAAACATAAATCTTATAAATTCAAATTTTAATATTAGTTAGATTTGGTATAAAAATAGTAAACACTAGAATCCTTTTTAAAGTATATATATATCAAATTCAAATGGTGATATTAGCTAGATTTGATCTAAAAATAAATAAATAGCCAGATTCTAAAAAATAAATTAATAAATAAAGAATTGTTGCGCTCAAATTCTTTCCACCATAAATCAATCGAGAAAAGTTGCATTCTGCAAGTCACCCTTTAAGAGAATTTTGCTACCACTCTGCATCATCTGCTTTGCCGAACATTATTCAGATTTTTCTTTCATGATCAAATGCTTTGACACACTAATTCCATGTGTTTTTGTGTGTGAATTTTTATGAGTTTTGAAATAGTGTGTTTATGGGCATCTGTTGTTGAAGTAACAAACTTTTAAGAGTGAGAAAAAGAAAAGAAAATTCAGAAGAAACTGCAAAAGGAGAGATGGGAGATGATATTTTTATTTTTTTTGTTACATCATTCTAGTATACAATGGGTCTGTGGGGCCAATAAAAGTTTACTCAATTACTTGACCACCTCCATCGTACCATAGTTGGTATCTCCCTTTATAATGGTTGTTACCAGAAATGCAAAATAATGACCCAGGCGTAAAATAGAGATGTACAATGAATTTTCAAGTAACATGTATACAATTAGTGGAGGACGGAGATGTAGACTTGTTGTAGAATAGGTTTCGGGCAGTACGTACACGGTTGTATTTGAACAGAGATTGTCTCATTCTCACTAAGACTGAACCTATAACCAAAAAAGCTATAGAATAAAGTCGAACTATCATCAATTTGAACTTCCCTATTGAAGGATAGGGCACTACATGGAGGGAATGAATATTATGCGAAAAGAAAGTGAAAAGTGAGACAGACTTTTGATATCCCACCCCAAATCAAAGTTGACGTCAACAATAGATGCAATAATTAAGGGATGTCAATGATGTCCCTGTCAGTTAAGTTCTTTAAATCATTACTCTATCATTCTTATTTTTAAGATAATATCATTACCTCACTCTTTTTTTTCAAGATAAATATCCAACATTCTATCATATAGATATGGAGATAGATCTATGACATATAGAGGTGCTTAGAGTTCTACAACTTTTCCAAAATTCAAGTTAAAAACAATGGTCATTTTAAAATTATTTTTACACCAACAACTGACTACTGCACTCTATACACATACCATTTATACAAGAGATATCATGTATATTCAATCATTATCTTTTGTTTATTCAATTTCAAGATAACATATCACATTTGTTCATGGTAGGTAAAGAGATGTATGATATTTCCTTCAACTTTTTAAAATTTTCAAAATTCCATAACACTACTATATTTTTTAAAAATAATTTTTAAGCATAAGAATTTAGAAGAAAAAAATAATAATCTTTCACCAATTTGTTTTGTAGTTGAGAATTTAGAATTTTTTGTCGTTGAAGATTTAGATTTTGTTTGAATCTTAAATTCAAAATATTAAATTTGATATATAGATTTTCTCCT
>JBBMKA010000001.1:8505139-8526711 GCA_037833695.1 Sechiopsis laciniata
AAATTAAAGTAAAAATATTAATAGATAAAAGGACTAAAAGAAGAAGAAAAATACCTCAATGTGAAGGCAAAAACATATTATTTGGCCTATGGTTATTAATTTGAAGAGGTATTTTTTTATGGAAAATTGTATTGGATGATATTTTATAAAATAATGACAAATACAGGTAATTTTAAAGTATTTGCATCTATAATCATTAAAATGTTTTAATATTATATCATAAATACTCATTAACAAATACCAATATTATGTTTTAATATCAGTATTATAAGAAAGTCGCGACAATACTTATTAATGTCAATAACTACTTTTGCTATTTTTAAAAATGTATTTCTCCCATAAAAATAATATTTTTGTTGAAACATAAATGTGTTCAATTTTAAAACATATAAATCAAATTAAAATTAGATTTTAAAATAAAAAAAATAATTTTTCCATTAAAAGTAATTGTAAATGACAATGTGGTTAACGGAAACCGTTGACGTTAGTGTCAAGATGGAGAACAGTTGAAAAGAGTTAAGAAGTCGACGTTAAGACGGAGACGACAAGTCGACAAACAACTACTTGGATTTTGTAAAATACAAATAAATAAATTTCTTAACTACGTTTTACCAAATTAAGCTGATAAATTGAACATTAACCAATATTATATTTTTTAGCCCAAAAAATAATTATCATTAATATAAAAAAAAAACGTGGTTGTTGGAGTTTCCACTTCAATCTTGTCCTCATCCTTTTATTTTATTCTTTATAAAGAAAATAAATATATAACAATATTAGAAATGATTTATATGAGAACTACGAAGAGATAAATACAATATAAAAAGAGATGAATCGATTGATCAAATGAGTAGGTTAAATTTCCCTCACTCGAGTTCCGTTTAAGCTATATAATTTCGTAATTGTAGTTGAATTAAAAAAAATTACAAATTAATCTAAAAACAATACGCAAAAATAAGAGTATAAGATGATATAAAGCTTCTAATTGTTGTTTAATGGGATCTAATGAAAAACTTTCTATTCAAGATACCAATAAAACAATAATTGTTAGACATTCACTTAAAAATTTTAAAAGAAATTTTGTTTACAGAAAAAAAAAAAAAAAAAAATCAAACCTAAAAAATAAATACCCTTGCACAAACTTTTCTCTCTTGGTTAACATAGGGAGAAAAAATTGTTAATATTTAATTAAAACATAAAAAATTATAATAAAAATGGTTGGACTTTAAAAGTGTGTTCTCATCAAAATTTCAGATTCGAGGTATCGTGGAGATTGATTTTCCAATCGACCCTCAATTTTGCTTCCAGTCCTACGATATATTCTAGTGCCACAACCTAGAATGTGTCAGTAACTTCGGTGAGGCTATGAGTTTAATCTTTATCTAATATGTATTTTCAATTAATAAATTATAATTTTGAATCCTTCAACCTTTAAATATTATTATTATATTAAAAAAAGTATAACATAGAATAATTAATACGGTGTCAATGTGGACTAAGAAATAATGTAAATTTATTTTCAAAAAAAAAAAAAAGAAAAGAAAGAATGTAAATTAGTTAGTTAGTTGCTCTCTCTCTCTCTCTCCTTTTTTTTTTTTTTTTCTACAAATGTAAAATAGTTTGTTAAAGAAAAGTGAATGTAAATTAGTGGCAATTGTGAGTCGTGACTAGTGTGATCGACAACTTGTTCCCTCGCGACTAAAAAGAACCATAAAATATAGGGACAAAATAAAATAAAATAAATTATAAAATTATAAAACTATAGACAAAAAGTCATTAAATAGGGCAAATCTTATAATCAAAGTAATTAAAGTAATTTGCAATTATTCCTTTCTTGATCAAATTCAAATGAGCTATATATATACATGTTTTTTTTTTTTTTTTTTCTTTTGGACGATGTGTGAGTGGAAGAATTGAATCTTTAACTTTGAGATAGTTAATATAAAATATGAGTTAAACAATACACATTTTTACAAATTCAAAAGAGTTTATCAAAATGCATTTTACCCACCCCACATAACTATACAATAAAAATTCAAATTCCAGAAAACACAGTGAAAAAGAATTTGATCTAAGGTAATTTATAATACAAGTTAATCAGTCTTATGCTTTATTTTGAAAATCCAACCAAGGTAACATCATTAGCATCTTTACTTTTTTTTTTTGAAACAACATTAGCATCTTTACTCTATATTTATAGGAGATATGTTTTTTTTTTAATGATAGGCATGTTGGGAACAATCATGATCAATTTTTATAAAAGTGGGAGAAACTTTAAAATGTGGTGTTTTTTTTCCTAAAGAATATTAAAATTACATATTTCATACAACTATATTTCATTTTGGATTAAATTACAAATTTAATCAATATTATTGGAAGCAATTTAAAATGCAGTATTTTTTTTTTACTAAAATATTAAAATTGTCTCTATAATTTTAAAATTTGAAATTTAGTTTTTATAATTTAATAAAATCTCATAAATAGTTCATGTTACTTTAACTGTTACTTTAATTTTTATAATTTTGAAAATAATTTTAACTTTTTCAAAATTGATAAAGACTATATTTATAATTTAACTGTTACTTTAATTTTAACTTTCTCAAAATTGATAAAAACTATATTTATATTTAACTATAAATATATTAGTTGTATTGTAATATAATTTATAATTTAATTTTAACTTGAACATCCCTATATATTATATCAATTGAACTAACTCTTAAATTTCATAAAAAATTAACCTTTGTAGTGTTGAAGTTATTGAGTTGGTCCTTAATATTGAGTTCTTTCATTCTCATACATAATAAGAATAGCTTGTAGGATTTTGTTGAACAATAAGAACAGATCGCAGGGTTTTGTCAAATAAAAATTTTACTTTATTTTAATTTTACAATATTTGTTCAGCGAGTTAAAAAAACATTTTTTTGAGTGAATTAGTATGGACATGTTTCAATAAATGTGTCAATACTTTGGATACTATGCAATGTAGACTCCTCAACCATACTCTTCAATCAAATTGGTGTTCTATGTGAAAAAATAATGCATTGAACTATTTGTTTATTGTGTTTTTTGACAACCATTTTGGGATAGGTTTTTCCTTTATTTTTATCTAGTTCATCAACAAAATGTTGGAAATTTCATCTACACAAAGATTAATATACATATTGTCTCTCAAAAGAATTCTTTACAATTTTCTATCCTTCCAACTTTATTTTACAATTTTCTAAAAAGACATCTACCCTAATAATAAACAGTTCACAATTTTATGAAATAATGTAATTATTTAAGTTGCTTGTTGACATCGAAAAAGCTCTTTAATTCACAACTATGAAATTACCACACTTAAGACAAATTGGTTCATCTTTTTGTCCAAAAATTTCTCCAAGAAAATATTCCGAAAAAAAAAAGACCTTACATTTTATTTAATGGCCGTTGCTAAGGTCACTATGTAGTGGCAATTCCGTAATAACACACTTCCCCATGCCCCAATACTCAACAACAACGTTTCTTCACTTTTCCCCTTTTCTTTTTCACTTTTTTCATCTTTGTATCCGTTGAATTGAATCCTCATTTGTTATCATCCCGTCTCTCAGAAATCTCTCAACTCCCTCCTTCTTCTCCAAATATTTTCCTGCGAATTTTCCCTTCATTTTCAAACAAAATACCCACTTGCCATAACCCTCTTCTTCCGTCTGTTCCATTGCTTTTCGTTTCGCCGGAAACAATGGCGGTTTCCGGCAGCAATTCGACAGAGATTCTCCCCTCCGACGAATCTTCATCTTCTTCTTCCAATACGTCACTATCCAACTTGAAAATCTACGCCGCGATAGGTATAATTTTTGCATGCGTGATAGCAGCTTGTGCTCTGATCTTCCTCTGTTTCCGCAGAAATCGCGGCTCGAGAAAGCACAAAATGCAGGTGAAGCACAGCTCCGGCTTGATTCCGTTGGTCTCCAAGGAGATCGTCGAGATCAAAGAGCCGGATCGGGCGGCCGATTGCGAGAAAGGGGAAGTGGTTAGGGCTGAGAAGAAGATGGAGATTGAGTTCGAGAGTGGAGTAGGTCAAAAGAGTCAAGAGAGCTACACGTCGGGCGGCGGCCGGAGCGACGTGTCGGTGGAGGATCCAAACTTAGGGTGGGGGCGGTGGTACAGCTTGAAGGAACTGGAAATCGCTACCGATGGATTTCCGGCCGAGAATGTGATCGGAGAAGGAGGCTACGGCATCGTGTACAGAGGTGCTTCGCCGGACGGCACCGTCGTCGCTGTGAAGAATCTTCTTAATAATAAGTAAGTAAATCGAAACGTGACATTCCCTGTGAATTACTGGTTATTTCAGAAAAATTCTGCACTGTTTTGGCGAATTGCATGTTGATTTTGAATTTATTAATTGTTTATTGGCATCTTGGTGGGTGGATAGTGGATTATAGAAGTATATTCAAATGATTTCATATAGTTTATTGTATCTTGTTTTTTGGGAAATCTGCGTTGAATATCGCTCTGTTTTGATTATTTTATTCCTTGTTCTGCTGTTGGGTTTATCGTTTATGTTTAGTCGTCTTCATTTGTCTTTTGTTTTTTGTTTTTAAATTCCCCATGAAATTCTGGGTTTGACGGATGAAATTTGGATCCGAACTTGGTGGCATTTTGTCGGTTGTGGGCTTCTTTTGTTGCTCAGCATATGGTAAATGCCAAACTGTCACTTTGTTCTTTACTGCAATAGTGAGTTCTGATACATTAACTCAGCAAATTTTCTACAATTCATACACCATTACTGTTTGAAAATTCGAATATTGTCTCACATCGGTTAGATAAGGGAAAATTCATGTTGATAAATCAAAGTCATGAGGGCTAATGTACATAGTAAAGCATATTGTTCAAATGTGAAAATCTGTGGAGAGTTGTTTTCCCTAACAATTTTTTTATTGCTTGCAATTATTACCTTTTCTTTTCTGGGTTTGGTGTAGATTCTCTCTCATAAACTGATATGGCCTACTGTATGATGCATGCTATATCTAATGTTAATATTTTAACTTTTCTGTTAATTTGGTGTTTTTTATTAGGATTTTTTTTTTATTATTACTTTTATCATAAAGATATACATACATACGTTTGTGAGTGCAATCGTCTAACCCTATTACAATTTGGTTGTCGAGATAACTCGAAGGATACTAAATCATAGGTAGGAAACCATCATGACTTAAACCCATTCCTTCTAGGCCACAATTAGTGGGAATGTGACATCTGTCCTTCCTTTATCATACTGAGTATCTGTATTTTTCTTTTCGTTTGTCATTTTTTTTTTTTTTTGGTTAATTCTAGGTTCATCTTAGACCCAGAAGAATAACCAGGAAGGACATGATTGCTTTGAATTTGGGACAATCTCTATTATGTTCATGACCTGCTATAGTACATTTAACACACATCTCGTGATAAAAATAATTCACATGTTTTCACAATTTTCTAACAGGGGTCAGGCAGAGAGAGAGTTCAAGGTTGAAGTAGAGGCCATTGGAAAAGTTAGGCACAAGAATTTGGTGGGTCTAGTGGGTTATTGTGCAGAAGGATCACAGAGGTACATTATTTTGAATTCCTTCTAAATTTAACACATGAACCTTGTTGGACTTTATTGCAATAAACTTAACTCTGGGATTTTGCGACAATCTTAGGATGCTTGTGTATGAATATGTTGAGAATGGCAACTTGGAGCAATGGCTGCATGGTGATGTGGGGGATGTTAGCCCTCTAACATGGGATATTAGGATGAAGATTGCTCTTGGAACAGCAAAAGGGTAACCTGTTCAATTATTGTTTTATTTATAAGAATTCCTTCTATTACCTTGACATGTAACATCTGGGTGTATGAGATGTTGACTGAAAATGTGTTGGTTGATTTAATTAAATTTATCCCAACTCATTAGTTTAAGCTAGTTAATTGGCGATTTAATATGATTCAACCATATATTTTAGTTGTAATTTTACCATTTTGTTGCTGATTGCCTGCCTCATTTCAACTACAGCTTGGCCTATTTGCATGAGGGATTAGAACCTAAAGTCGTGCACCGCGATGTAAAATCCAGCAACATTCTTTTGGATAGAAAATGGAATGCAAAAGTGTCTGACTTTGGACTTGCAAAGCTCCTACAACCTGAAGCCACCTATGTAACTACTCGTGTCATGGGCACGTTCGGGTAGGTTTCTATATTACTACATCTATTCAATTTTGCAACCTCAGTCATTCTGATTTGCTAAGTTACTTTGTTGTGCTGTAGATATGTCTCCCCTGAGTATGCAAGCACAGGTATGCTTAACGAGGGAAGCGACGTGTATAGTTTTGGGGTTCTACTTATGGAGATCATTACTGGTAGAAGCCCAATTGACTATTCCAGGCCCCCAGGAGAGGTAAGACAGTTATACTTGTAGCACCACGTTGAACCAACCATTTCACTGGTTTCATACATATTTATGTTTTCCAATTTAATTTACAATGGATGTGTTCCCAGATGAACTTGGTGGACTGGTTTAAAGGAATGGTGGCAAATCGACGTGGCGAAGAGGTTGTAGATCCATTGATTGAGATTCCACCCTCTCCAAGAACTCTAAAGCGAGTGTTGCTTGTTTGTCTACGCTGCATTGACTTGGATGCCAATAAAAGGCCAAAGATGGGGCAAATTGTTCATATGCTTGAGGCTGATGACTTTCCTTATCGTTCGGTAAATAACTGTTGTTTTCTATACTCTTTAAATTATTCGACTCAAGATTTACTGATTATCGTCCTAGTCCTAGTCCTTGTTCATCTGCTGTTCTATTTATTCCCTGATTCCAAGTCTAAATAAACCCAATGAAGACAATGCTTGAAATATTTGAATAAATTATCGGTTCTTGACATCTCCACATTGCATGCTATATCCAGTAGATTGAATAATGAGTTATTTTTTTAGACCATTCTGTATGCAATTTCTGATTGGTCAATTTGGTAGAGTTTTAACTTTAAAGGATTATATTCAAGCTCTTCTGTAATTCCTTGTGGAACATGAGTGATATTCTTAAATACTATTGCAAATCTGATGTCTTCATTAGGTCCTCGTTAGATTCCATGTTTTTCTTTAGGCCCTTTTTATAGGCGGTCTCCCCAGTTTGTTGGGTTGTTTTTTTATGGTCTTGTATCATTCATTTTTCAATGAAAGTTTGGTTCATTTTTTTCAAAAAAGAGAGTGAATCCATCATTGCTTCTCTCTATCTCCTCTCCATTCTATTCAGTTATCTAAACTTCTCTTTCTTCTTCTGATTTTCCAGGAGCTCCGATCTGTGCGAGAGAAAGACAACGAGCCTTCGCGTTTAGATGTGCCGAGTAAACTTCCATCGAAGCATGCTGGTATTGATGACATGGAAGGTAGGAGGGGATAAACCTATTGCTGTAAGAAGCCAGTTCCTTCCTGGAGGTCAGATTATTTTGTAACATAATTTCTTCCCTATCAGTTTTCAAAGATATGTAATATGAGATAATTTGAGCAATTTGGTGAATAGGTTATTTTGTATCATAGATGACATGGAATCATGAAAGAGATGATTTGTTCCACTTCTCAACAAAACAATGGGCCATCATCTCTGCTTACCTTTCTATACCCAACTTTGAAGGATTTTTAGGTTTTAGTTTGGTGCTATGTTCCCTCAAGTTGGCAATTCACCATTGTTAAGCAGTCTCTGTTTGTTGCTTTCCTTCTTTCTTTTCATTTGGAAATTTCAACTACCAAATCTGGTTTCATGCCTCAAAAAGTCTTTGGCCCTCAAAATCAAGCTTCCCTCTTTTTGTCTTTTGCTTCATGTCACTTTCCTTTAGTTGGTTCTTAATCCTTAAACTCTACCCTAAATTGATTAAATATTACCTCTATGTACATGCAATATATTTGTGGAGCAAAAGATTTGAATATGTACTATCTTGATTATTAAATTTTTATTTAGTTATTTTGGCGATCATAATTAAACTCATGTAATATTACATAAATGGCTTCATGTCCTTTTTCGTACTTAAATAAACCTTAATTATTATTTAGCCTATAAATTAAGAATTTTTTTTAAAATCAAATAACAAAAATGAAAAACAGTTTTTATTATTTAGCCTAACAAATTATAAAAAACTTCTATGTGATGCTTTTTTTTTTTTTTTTTTTTAGGGCAAATTGGGGGAGGGAAACACACAGCTTTCATAGAGGGTACTTTTGCTATAAGATCAATGAGATTAAAATATTAATTTTCAAGATTGAACCCGTAATTATGATGTTGGACTGGATTATTACCAAACAATAAAACCAACATGCTACCAACTTTTTTTAGTTTATTTGATGAGTTAACTCATCTAAATGAACAAAAACTTTGATAGAGATTTGTTGATCCAACCCATAATTAGGGTAAATTCAATTTTTAATGGTTGGAAGTGCAACCAAAGTTTCTAACCGATCTCTTCTCTATAGCCATAATGCTCCCTGGTCTTTTTCGAAACTTCAACCTTAAAGAAAGGGAATGAATATTTATCCCAAAAAGATGAAAACACCACCAAAGTGAATTTAGTTTAGAGATAATTGACATGTATTCACAATCAAAAGATCGTAAGTCAACTCCAAATCTTCGAATATTGTTGTTAAATTTTTAAAAAGAAAAAAAAAAAAAAAACATACATAGAAACTTGAACATTTATAATAAGTAAACATATCTAAAATAAATAAACACGGTTGAAATTTTCGTGACATTGAGAAACAAAGTTAAATAATGACATATACATTACAAGTATATTTTCTTAATAATTATAGCAGCAGGATTAAAAGGGTATATGAATGAATTAAGATTCTGCAAATATGAGAAAAATAATTTAAATAACTTTTTGAATATAATGAAAATTGGAGAACTCAACCCATCTAATATGCTAATTGAGTTATTAGAAGAATGAATAGTAACCTATCTCGACCATATGATGAGTACAAATCACAAGAATGGATAGTAACCAAAGAAAAGAACTTATCTTAATTTTTTGAATATTTAGTGGAGAACTTCCCACAATTTCACTCCACCGCGCGGCGCTATAACAAAGCGCCACGTGGTAACCAATTTAATATTATTTTTTTAATTTTAAATTTCTTTTTCAACACTTGTAAAGTTATATATATAATTATTATTAAATTTATCCTTCTCACATACGTGAGATTCTCCCAATTTTAATTCAAAGGATTGATTACAATATTTGTCAAACTTTAAAGAGAGTAATTGATCAAATTAAAATATTAGGGACTTAATTGTTACGAACACTATATTTGTTTTATGCAATTTCTTCAAAATGTATAAATTTACTCTATATTCTTTGCCGGATCATTGAATAGTTGATTACCATTTATTTTTGGATGACTTCCATGGCTTAGGTTGTCATAGGTGGAGCAGCTTTTACCAACAATTTGTTTATATACTAAAGGATGGTCATATTGAAACAATTACAATTTCTTACTCTGGTGGCTAATTTATTTTGATTTTCATAAACACAATTAACTTTGCTTCATATGACAATAACTATAAATAGTTATTTGCATTGGAAGAGATGGCTATCTTTCAATTGATTGTCCATTTGTAGATGGTGCATTTCTCTTATAAACACATGTTTATGCTCAAGTTTGGCAACTAGATTTTTTACTTTGTATTTTAATCAGCAGTTGAATTATTACAAACTATAAATTATTATAAATGTTGTGTTATTATAAATTGTGTTTGATATAAAGATTATTATAACATAAATTATAATAAATGATGTTTGAGATACATTATGATAAATGATGTTTGAAGTATAAATTATTGTAACACGAATAAGCAAGAACTAATCTTGAACGAAAGCATGAATCTTATAAAACGACAACAAAAATTATGTAAAACGACGACTTGAGTTTGAATCAACTTAGTGATTATTATAATTAGTAGACCAAACATGGATTGAGTTATATATTAATCTACACCCTTACCTATGGAATTAAAACGTTTAAAATAGAGAGTATAGAGAAAAGTTTTTTTTTTTTTTGAGTATAAATTGGGGGAAGGGAGACCAACAAACTCTACATAAACATCACAACTGCTCTCAATTAATATGAGAGCCAAATATTAAAATGAATTAACACCAAACAAGATGATTAAGTGAGTGTGTCATCGACCCATACAATTGTATGGAGAGAAGTATGAAAACAATCATGAGGATATTGAAAATTAAGAAATAATACGAAGGATAATGATTTATTAGCGTATAATTATATATTAATCCACACCCTTACCTTTTAGGGAAAAGAATAATTATAAGAATAAAAAAAAGTTGTGAATATAAAAAGAATAAAAAATGGAATAATTTTCTCCATCCCCAAACACAACCTAATCATATTTGTTGGTAACAAATTAAAACAGTGATAATAATTAAAGTAAGTTAATTATTACATTAGAGCCTTGGGGGCCACATGACACGCTGTCATATTCCAATTATTAGACAACACGTGGGACAATGTGGGATCGGCGGCTTACAGTAAAAGCAAAAAAAAAAAAAAAACTCCATTTTTTCGGCTTTGTTCGTCTCCTTTCCTCTTCCTCTCGACCGGCCCAAAAATTTCTCTTCATTTCTTCACAGACTTTTGAATCTTTTCCCTCATTCCCGTACCTGTAAACCCTAGATTTCTCATCGATTTCACTCCCCATGGCCGATTTCACTGTTTAGATCTTCACTGAAGCTCGATTTGGACGTGTATAGATGTCATTTCTTGGTTGATTTCCCTTTGTTTCAACGAAAATGTCTGTTCCCGAGCTTAAGGAGCGGCATGTAGTGGCTATTGAGACCGTCAACTCTCTCAGAGAGCGCTTGAAGGAGAAGAGGCGTTCCTTGCTCGACACTGATGGTCAGCTTCTTCATCACTTTCGACTTTTGAGCTTTTTTTTTCGGAGTTGTTTCTTTTTTCTTCTGATTGACGTTTATGTTGATGATAGCTTGTTTTGATCTTGTTCGTTTTGGTTGTTGTTTCCGCAGTAGCTGGATTTGCGAGGTCTCAGGGGAAGCGTCCCGTTTGTTTTGGAGCTACGGATCTTGTGTGCTGTAGGACTTTGCAGGGTCATACTGGAAGGGTACGTGAACTAGATCTGAAATTGTTGCTTTAGTGTAAATGAATTTTGGAAGGTTACGATTGAATTGAAAATAGTTTTGGATTATCAAGTTGAGAGGGATTGATTTGGTTGCGATTGTTCAATTAGTTCGTTTATTACATGTTGGTCTTGCGAGATATTTTAGGAACTTGGTGAACAATCGTATGTGGTGGTGAAGAAGGGTCTAGTGCAGTAGGGAGGATAGACCTATTATAATCAAAATGATGAAAAAGAAACTATCTACAAGAGATAGCTTACTCTTATTATTTATCTTAATTTTTGAGTTCAACCACAATTCGGGGTGGAGATTCAAACCCATGACTTATTGATCATGGACACTGATATGGTCCATTAGTTAGGGTTAGTTAGGATAGTTAGTTGGCTAATCCCTTTTGAGGGCTATATAACTGTAATCTACCCTTTAAGCAATACAACTTACATTCATTGAAGTGAGGGGGACTTTGTGATAGAGTTAGACTCTATCATTCACTTATGCCAGTTGAGCAATTGCTCTAGTTTCTCATTTACTGGTTCTCTATTCGTTGTCTAGAATATAAAGCTTTGTTATTATAAATGGTTTCTATTGTTGTGATTGGGTGTTTCTGATTTATTGGTCATGGTCAATCAAATCTATGTTTCTCTGCAATTTGACACTGATTCTCACTTGGGGTTAGAAAATAATTGCTGAAACTCTTGCAGGTGTATTCATTGGATTGGACTTCAGAGAGGAATCGAATTGTCAGTGCATCTCAAGATGGGCGTTTAATAGTGTGGAATGCTCTAACAAGCCAGAAGACTCATTCCATAAAGCTACCTTGTCCGTGGGTTATGACTTGCGCTTTCTCACCTTCTGGTCAATCTGTAGCGGGTGGTGGTCTTGACAGTGTTTGTTCTATCTTCAACCTGAACGCTCCAAATGACAGGGATGGGAATCTGCCAGCGTCTAGAACGCTTAGCGGGCATAAAGGATATGTTTCCTCTTGTCAATATGTTCCAAATGACGATAATCACCTCATTACTGGTTCTGGGGATCATACGTGTGTCTTATGGGATATTACTACTGGACTTCGAACATCTGTTTTTGGAGGTGAATTTCAGTCTGGACATGCTGCAGATGTATTAAGGTATAGCTGGTTTTGAAACTTACTTTTTCTGGCTTTTCTTCTCATAATGTCCTTAAGACTTCGTTTAGAGATAACAACCCAGTTCATTGGAGTTCCATGGTCTGGGCTCATTATGATATATAGTTCCAAAATGAATATGCAATTTTTTTTTGTTAATATGGTTACTTGCTTCATATTACGTTTTCCCTGCTGCGATCCCTTCTGATTTATGATATGAAAATGGATGATTGTAATTGTCTAATGCTAGTACAGGGATATTTAATTATTCGTAATTTCATATTTCTTTTGTAGGTGTTTTGACTATTTTATTTTTCTGCATGTTTTAGTGTATCTATTAGCGGATCCAATACATTTATTTCTGGTTCTTGTGATGCAACTGCTCGCCTGTGGGACACTCGGGTAGCTAGTCGGGCAGTGCAGACGTTTCATGGGCATGATGGAGATGTTAGTGCAGTGAAGTTCTTTCCAGATGGTAATCGGTTTGGAACTGGTTCTGATGATGGAACTTGCAGACTATTTGATATCAGAACTGGGCATGTACTCCAAGTTTACCATCAGATGCACAGTGATAATACCAACCCACACGTAACCTCCATTGCATTCTCTATATCTGGAAGACTCTTGTTTGCTGGATACAAAAATGGTGATTGCTATGTGTGGGACACTTTACTTGCACAGGTATATTTCATGTTTTAATTCAGAAGAATACTAGAACATCTACCTTGTTCAAAATAAGTCCATTAAGACTAACCTCTCTTGTTCTGTCTATTTGGGTGAAATGCTATATTTATTATTAATTTTTATGAGTGCAGATGGTTTTGAACTTGGGAACGCTTCATACCTCACACGACGGGCGAATTAGTTGCTTGGGTTTGTCTGCTGATGGAAGTGCTTTATGTACAGGAAGTTGGGATTCAAACCTGAAGGTTAGTGTGTTTGTTAACCTGGCATTCCTACTTTTCCTACTTTGTCCTCAAACATTTTTTGGATTCATAGGATAGAAACATTATTGAACTAGTTTCAATTAAAATTAACTTTAATCTTATCATATAAATAAATTTTTTAAACTTTTTTTTAACATAGAGACTCAAATTGACATTTGAAAGAACATGGACATATTATGAATGCATGGTAGAGAAATAATATCATTTTTTTTTTTTAGTTAGTATTTCATTCCGTATGGTTTGATTAAGCTCTAATTAGTTTCCAACTTCAAAAAGGATATGATCTTATTTCTCTACCATCTTTTCAGAACTTATTTATTAGGTTAATATTTATTTGTTTGGAGATAGTTAGAATTTATTTGAGGGTTTTTATCAAACTACAGACAATAACTTTGAAAACTATAGGGACTAAGTTCCTTCTAACTTTTCTCCAAACCATAGAGAAAAAATTTGTAATTTAACCTATTATACTTATATGATTATGGTTGAAAGCGATTTGACTCTTCCTGCTGATTGATGAATGCTATGCATATCAGTATCCAAAATCTAGTTTGGATAATATGTAGCTAATTTTAACCCTAACTTCATAAAGTTGAGTCACCATTAGATAACAATTTGGTTTTAAGTTTTAGAAAATTAAGATTATAAAAAGAATCGTGAGTTGGTCGGTCTAGTAGTAAAATATGTCACCAACACTGCAAGCGACCACCCCACACTAGAGGTTAGGGGTTCAAATCATAGTGGAGGGTCACCTCCTAAGAATATAGTTTTTACAAATTTTTGTCAACAAAATATTGTAGGTTAGGTAGTTGTCTAGTGAAAACAGTCGAGGTACGCAAAAGCTCACTCGGACACTCATGGATATAAAAAAAAAGTAAATTAAGCTTATAAATGGTAAATAGACAACTCATGGATATAAAAAAAAAAGTAAATTAAGCTTATGAATAGTAAATAGACAACTTTGTTGGTAGAGGCTTGAGATTTCTAAAGTATGTTCCTTTGTTGTAGATCTTAGGTTCTAATCCTACAAGTGAAAATCCCCTGTTGTTTTCCAAGTTCAGATCTTGGGAAGGACGTGGGTGCCCTTAGAATATTAGTGGAGTATTGCTCTGATTCCAGTTATCTTCAAAAAAATAAAATAAATGAATACTACTCAACCCATAGATTTTATTGTTTTCTTATCTACATGTTATATATATTCCTGAATCAAGGTGTGTTATGAATAGTAAGAAGTTTGGCAATTTGGTGAAGAATTTAAAAGGTTACTTGAGAGAGATGAAAAACCCTGTAAAGAACTTTGAATGAAAACAAGCTGCCTTATTTCATTAATTGACATTTCTTGTAATGTAGATATGGGCATTTGGAGGTCACAGGAAGGTAAATTAAAGCATGAGGAGAATTTAAAGGGAAGAAGTTGACCTTTCTTCAGTGCAAAAGGAGAGAGAGAGGGCTCTGTGTTAAGAAGTGTATTATGCTGCTGCTGCATTGTTGTTGCTTGTTGAATGAAATCCTTCAAATTGATGCTTGGTGAGTAAAGTAAGTAAATCCATGGTTATTTTTATTGTAAGCTGTAGTAGTAACCTCCTCTTTATAAAATACACAATCCAATCTGAGCATTCAAAAGTAATATGCTGAAAATTGAAATATGGCTTTCTTCAGCTCCATTTTTTTTTCTCTCTCTCTCTTTTTTACTTTATGATAATCTTCTAATACAACTTTTTACAAAAATTACAATGTGAAACAATGTTTTGTCTTATGATTTTGTTTTTTGTAATTTGAAAACTAGCTTCTAATATGTACCATATCAAATAGTAATTTTATAAATAGCTGTTCTTTAAAAAAAAAAAAAAGAAAAAAAAAAAGAAGAGTTGAATATAAATAGCTAAACTCGGGTTGGTCCGTTCTTTTCTTTTTCTTCTCAATTTAGTTCTTGTTTTTAAATGGGTTTCAACTTGGCCATATCATTTTTAACTCTTTTCCAATTATACTAATTGCTCATTCGAAAAGAAAAATGGAATGGTATAAATATATTTATATCTACTACGTTGACAGAAAGTTTACAGGATTCAAGAAAAGAGTTACCCATTTATACCACTTACCTTTTGAAAAGATTTTAAAAAAAGATCTTACTGAATATTCTTCCTCTGCTAATTCCTTTTCTTTTTCTTCATCTGCAAATTCTTCTTCCATAAAAATTATGAGAAACTTTGCACATAAAGTCTATGTAATAGAAAGAAGAAAAACTAAGTTTCAAAGTGAGCTTTCTTTTAAAAGTTAAAAGAAGATAAAGTGAAAAATAAGGATTTTTCTGCTGTGTTAGAAAAAAAAAAAGAAATACCGTACGGCATTATTTTTATTAACTTTTTCCGAAAATGGATTTATAAAAAGCTGATAGGTATTTATGTTGAAATTAAAGGTTGCTTCAAGAATATGCCCAAAAGGAAAAAAGATTATGATTTTCAATCAATTTGTAAAGGGAAGAAATATTTTCTAGTAAAAGTGTTATGAAATTTTTTGGGTAGGTTAAAGAGTTTTAATGAAATCTCTAACATTTTTCATCTAAAATTTATCGACAATTTTAACCTATTAAAAGTAAATTCTTTTAATTCAAGTCTGTTTGGTCAAAATTTTACATTACAAAAATACACCAATTTTTAATAATTAATATCAACAAATTAGATTTTTTTGCCTACAAACTCACTCATGAATCAACAAAACTCAACTGCCAGCAAAATTTTCCGTATGGATTTTAACTTTGGTGAAAAGAGAAGCAGTACTCGGAATATAATAGAGAGTTGAGTAATGAGGACAACCATATCGGTCGCCTTTTTTTTTCGAGGGGGAAAGAAGGACGGCGCAAGACACATAGAAGAGCGAGATGCAAAGTTAACCATTAAAACAGGGATGAGCAAATAGATACTCAAACTAATGAAATAAACTCTCCCCAAGACGATGCCTTTATACGAGATTTGACTGTTTTCGTAGTCCATCCAGAACCTGTGACCTAATTTATGCTCACAAACAAAAATAAATAAAATTTAAATTCCTTACAATTCCTTCTAGCCACTGGCAATTATCCCATGAATGATATCGCAAACGAGTTCATCTGTTGACTTAACGGCCAGCTTCATTACAACCTCTCTTGACGAATCGATTCCGAACGATAATCGTGCAAGTACCCTTTGGTTGCCAATATATATGCCAGATAGTAGGCAGGTGTGTGATCTTGAGTTGCTTGCGACAACCTCAGTGCCCTGAAAGAGAGAGCAAACATGCTTGAATGGAAAGACCAATGATGCAGAAATGTGTTGCTAATCCATGAAATAGAAATATCTCAATTAAAGTAAAAACATAGATTTTTAAACCACAAATCTACCAACCATAAATCTCAGTTAAATAGAGACTACAAAAAATATAGCCCTCTTTGAAAACTATTTGGTCTTTTCTTTTTGGTTTATGAAATTTAAACTTGTTTTGACTCAAACTATTTGAATCTTTACCAAATTTTAAAAACCAAAATAAATTTTTAGAAGCTACTCTTTTTTTCTTTTTTCTTTTTGAAAACTATAGATTGGACTTTGGAGCAGTTGTAGGCTGAATTTTAAAAAATCGAAAATAAAAAAACAAAATCGTTATCAAATCAAAGTACACTAATGCCAAATACAAGCTTGATAAATTGAAAGTAAACATTTCCTTCCCTTGATGACTTATATAATAAGCTAAATCACTTTTTTTTTTTGGGGTTTAGGGATTAAATCTATGCTGGCTCTCACTCTTTGTGGTCACCCATTAATATAAGGAGAAAAAGATCATGTGGGAGAATTTCATTCGGGCCTTTTGCTAGAGAACATATGGATTGAAAGAAACCATCATATTTTCCAAGACAAGGCTACAGTTTACAACCGGATCTTTGATAATATATCAATTAATGTTGTATCTTGGTGCAAGCTTATTCCTTTGTTTCACAACTACAGCTTAAAATCCTCTCCTAACTAGTTGGAAATCCTTTATGTAGTTCTTGCCCTTCTTGTAATTTCATAATTATAATGAAATTGTTTTTTTTTATATTAAAATTATGAAATTGTTTTTTTTTTTTTTTATATTAAAAAAGGGTTTAGGGATTAAAATGAACTGACCTCACAGGGCTGCATACCGAGAAGATTTATGACAGCATCGACAGCTTCGGCCAAGCTCTCCCTCGATCCAAGATCGTATTCCTCAACACATTCCTGACCCAAGCTATCCCAGGCATTTTTAAAATTAGAGACTCCTTCTTTCAACATGTAATCAGCTGCAACAACCTCCAGATCCTCCAAATGATACTCATCCTCCACACCAACTTCTTCTGCTTCACCAGTGCTTTGGTCAACCTAGTGTAACCAAATAAGTGAAATACAAAATCAAAATCATGCATCTACATCAATGAAATTGAAAATCATACTTTTGAATGCTTGGCAATGATCATACTCACGAACCACTTTATTTCCTAAAAATAATTTTCTAGGAGGCCAAATTCATGAGCTAAAAAGTTATAGATTAGAAGAGTCCCTAAGGAGTAGCACGGTCTTGAGAAGGTGTGCTCCTTTCAAGGTCTCAGGTTTGAGACTCACATGAGACATTAATTTATAGACACCTCTTGTGTCTCCATTCCTTCAATATTTCCCGGTGCCTAGCTTAGGGACCGGAGTGGTTACCTCAAATTTAGTGGAGCGAAGCTCCGATTACTCGATTTCCAAAAAAAAAAAAAATTAGAAACATTCAATTCCTTACCCAGGTCCATATTCTTCCTGTTCTCTATCAAATCTCTAATCCCAATTTTTTTGTAAAATAGTATTAGGGGGGAAATGCGCTGCTATTTGATAGCAATGCCAACAAAACAAGAGAAACTTAATTGACAAGATGTACGTCTTAATAACCAAAAGGTTCCGAGTTTGGATCACCCACCACCAAATATATAGTTGAATTAAAAAAAACAAATTGTGATATTTGCAACTTGTTTGATAAAACTCTTCCGAATTATTACCTCTTTAACAATAAATCTCAACATGTTTGAAAATTTTCCAACAGCAGTGGCCCCATGCCGCCTCTCAAATGCAACGAAGGTTTGTCCAGGTGAATTATAGGGAAGTGATATGAGAGGCTTGGATATCACTTCAGAGAATTCCTCTGCTTCAGAAGAGTCGACAACAACAATGACCTGGCAGAAGGCACAAATAATTATATTAATCTTGATGCAGTTTAACTCAAAAAAGAAACGAAAACCATTTTCCTAGAATTAGCCCATACATTTTCAAGTAGTTGCTCTGGAATTGTATTCGTGCAGTTGTATTGAAACACAACGTGGCTATCAAAAATATGCTTGACAACATTAACTGCATATTCCGTTTCTGCTTCTGTAAGCTCCACGGGTGCTGATGACTGAAAAGTACCATCAAAATTTCAGCATTGAAGAAGTATCGTTAAAAATATAACCACTTATTGTTGGTTGATATAATTAATTTACCCCAATTTATAGGTTTAAACTTTTAGGTTGATTGATGATTTAACATGATTCAACATGGTGTCAAAACAGGAGGTCCTGTTTCAAACCTCTGCCGAATCAATTCATCTCCAATTAAAATTAATTTCTACTTAATGAGCATTTCTAAAATTCCAAACTCACAAGTGAGCATTATAAAGAGTGACAACCGAACCTTGAAAAGCTTCCCAAAGTCCGCAAATTCTGAAATTGAGGATAGAAGCTTCTCATATGCATCAGCAGTGGCTGTTGGGCCACTTGGAGGAGCAGCTAGACCAGCTGGTTTTTTACCTGGGGTTTTCTTCTCAGCATGTTGCTGAGACTTGATTTCCTTGGGAACGGAATCAATGTCAAATGGTTCCTCAGATGGCTCCTATATCCATATGCAGAACACATGAGTGACGATATCTATGGTACTTGATGAACTCTCCAAAAAAACTTACATAATTCTTCAAACTTGTCTGTAGATTAATCAGTGGGACTTCCAAAGACCCAAAAAGGAAGTCAACGGCATCCTTCTCAGTTTCAGTAACTGCATCATCACCTCCAAGTGTTTTTAAGTATAGGGTGGCCCTATCTCGAACCTGCACAAGAAAAATTCAATATACAGTTTCGAACTGTTAACCATATAACAAATGGTATCAAATCTAAATCACCCCAAAACTTCTAAAATAATATAGGGATGGAGAACTCAACAATTGTGATTCATAAGATACCTCATCATCAGTGTCAAAGAGACACCGTCTCAACAGGACAAATATTCGGGGCTGTGACAGAAAGAGGTAAAAGCAACATAGTTAGTTGAGTTGAGTGATAAGAAAAAAGTAACATAGTTTTTTTTTTTGAGAATAAAAAAAAAAAGTAAATAGAGTTCATCCGACTTATGGGAAAAGGAGAAAGGAATTTGTACCTTTAATGACTCAACCGTAACACCAAATCTTGCTAATGTGCTCACAGCACTGGCACGGACAGTTGCATTTTCAAGATGTACTCGGTTGTATATGTATCGTATATATTTGCTAGGATCAGAGGTTTTGGGTCCTTCAATCCCCAGAAAGTGAAGGATCTGATATTATGGAAAATAAAATAACTTATGAAGATCATATGGAACATGAAGGCGATAAGAACTAGAGCTTAACAGATGCTGGAATAATGTGTAAATAACCTGTGTTGAAAGGTAGGTGAATTCACAATCTTCAATAAACTCACACAAATGAAGCAACCCACTCTCTTTAGCATCGGGAATATCTCTTATAAGAATCACAATCGAATCCACAATAGCTTTTTTATAATCAAATCCCCCTTCTTCTCTGAGAATGTTGCTAAGAAAATTCATCCTGAAAAAGTGACCAAAAAAAGTGTCCTACACTTATAATCCCACTATATATTGCTTGAAATGCGGTAACATATAAATATTGAATAATCACAAATTCTAATAAAATAATTTTTAGCTATGAAAAAAAATTGTAAGATATTACTCACAGAGATTTATATTTCAATGGGAACTTCAAACACAGAGATCTAATAGCTTCTACCACAACAATTTTAAACTCATCTGCAATATCTGAAACAAAATTTGTTATCTGCTTCATTAGACGGTCCACACTTGATTCGTTTCCTGTTTTTAGAAGTGTGGTTATAGCAAGAGTTGCAATGCTCCTGTTTTGATCAGAAATCAAGCTCTCCATATCAATATTGCAGTTAGTGACAGCCACTGGATGAGTCATTGCCACCTGCAAGATTTTCAAATATATTTTCAAAATATCAAAAGATAAATTAATAGAGAAAACATCATGTTTGAAAAGTGAATAGTTGAAGAATTTTCTTTTATATCCGTTAGTGTTCTGCCAACTTACATGCATCTCGACTATTCTTATAGGACAACTGTTTGATCCTACTACATTTGATTGTCAAGAAAATATGAAGCAAATTAATTCTTAGGTAGGTGACCGTTATAGATTAAACTTATTATCTCTTAGTTCTCCAATGTCCTCTCGAGTCTTCTTGACCACTAGGCTAACTCATGATAGTTGAATAGTTGAAGATGTTACCTTATTCAAAGTGCGAACAGCAGCAAATCTCAGCACTGGTTTTGAGGAGCTTAAAAACAGCTGAAGAACAGTAATGGCCGGAGTCAATTCTCTGCTTGTCACACCCTGCAGCTCAATGATTGCTTTGGCAGCTTCAAAAATCACCATCTCTGCTTTGTGGCGTAGACAACCCTCAAGAAAATCATAGAACGGCCGATCACCAGTTTGAGTACTGGTAGCTGATTCAAGAATAACCTGCTTGCACGACCCTCAATAAGATAATGAACAAGAAGCAAAAGCTCGGTCATGTATAAGAACAAGGAAATTACATACCTGACTGGTATAGCGAATCAAGAGGCATTGGGCCAACGGAGACCGAACAGTACCCCTTGTTAGGTTAGTAACCAGTTTGCTAACAGCTAGACGATCATTTTGGCGTATCTGCAAGTAAATTTTTTTTTTTTTATAATTTCAACAGATTGCATACGGAGAACCACTTTTAGAAAACAGACAGAATTCCAATGATATGAAAGTGAACAAAAAGAGAAGGTGATGGGCAATAAGAAGTCAACCCAAACAAGAGAAAAGTAGCTCGACTCCATGAATAGTAATTTTAAGAAGATAGAGAGTAACCAAATGCCCAATCTCAAAGCCAAGGTGGTAGGCAATAGTCATAGTTATAAACATCCTTTTTTTTTCTCTCTCTTTTCTCTCATCTCCCGGGTGAAACCTGTAACCGAGAGAATGTGACTAAAGAGTCGTTCCATTATTCATTGAGTGGCAATGCCATTATATAAGTGTTACAATG
>JBBMKA010000001.1:8526811-8543800 GCA_037833695.1 Sechiopsis laciniata
AAACTAAAATGAGTTATCAAACATATACTGTTTTTATTTTTTAAAACAAAAAACCAAAATTCAAAAATAAAAAACTACAAACAAAAAACGAAAAACGAAATGGTTATCAAACGGGGCCTTAATTAACCATTATTTTTCTACAAATTTAGAGGATTAGATAATTATCTTTTGCTATGGGTCAGATGTTTTTTTTAATAAAAAATCTTATGGAATTGTTTCAAAAAACAACAATGTGAAATGTGGCAAAGTGTTTTAATCCATTTTATTTTAACTTTTTCCTGTTATAATTTCTTTAAAATTATTTGGAGGCATTTGTGCCAAGGGGATAAAATGGAAAGAAAGGATAAAACAATGATTCTTGAGACTCTTTGAATCCTTCTTTCTATAATTACATTTTTTTAAAATTATTTTTTATTTTGTCCATAACTATTTTTTACTCATTATATTTATTGTTTTATTTTCTTCCTAACCATTCCCTTCCCTTAAAAGGTAAATAATCACAATCTCAAAAAAAAAAAATAATAATAATAAATAAATAAATAATCACTATTTCCATAATTACTTTTAATCATTTTCTTCTAAGTTTATTTTCTCTCTTTTGTAACTCTTTCAACGATAGAATCACAACTTATTATTAGTCCGTATGTGTTTTCACATTTACCAAAATGCTTAAACATGAAAATCCCGAACATTGAGAACTAATGTGCTTATATATTTACCCCAATACTTATTATTACTTATTTAAAGTTCTGGCATAATACTCGGATAACGATTAGTTTTCTCGATTTTTTTTTTTTTTTTTTGCACAATAGTAAGATTTAAACTGTATTTTAATTGGGTCTAGTAAGAGAAGACGGCATTCTTTTAATTCAAGTTAAAAAGTCTTTATCTTCAAACATTTCACAATCACAAAAACAAACATTAATTTGCTAATTAACATCAACAAATTAGACTCCTGGCTGACCCACAAGCCACAACCACTGATCAATGAACCAAGCTCAACTGGAAGCAAATTCCTCCCTATGAATTCAACTAGCACAGCTTCTCAAACAAACAACAAAAACCAACTCGTACTCAGAATATCGATTTGAGAAAAACAAGTTGCATTCACATATGATGGATAGAGTGAGTAACGAGGACAACCGTAATCTTTTTTTCTCCAAGGTGAAGCAGGATGGGGCGAGACTCATCGACGAAACCTCTCTAAAAGTTAACCATATAAAAATAGGGATGAGCAAATAGAGGCTCAAACTAATGCAACAAACTATCCCCAAAACGATGCCTATGTCCCCCGAATGAAGTTCGGCTCGAACTTCAAAATTCTTTATACAAGATTTGACTGTTTTCGTAGCCCATCCCAAACTTGTGACCTAATTTTTTTCTCACAAACAAAAATCAATAAATTTAAATTTCTTACATTCCAACTAGCCGCTAGCAACTATCTCATGAATGGCGTCGCTAACAACTTCATCTGTTGATCTAACGGCTAGCTTCATTGCAACCTCTCTTGATGAATCGATTCCGAACGATAATCGCACAAGTACCCTCACATTGCCAATGTATATGCCTGATAATAGGCAGGTGTGTGATCTTGAGTTGCTTGCGACAACCTCTGTACCCTGAAAGAGAGAGCAATGGTTCAGAAAAAAAATGTTGCTAATCCATGAAATAGAACTATATAAGCTACATAAAAACAAAGATTTTTCAAACCCAACTCACAAACCATAAATCTGAGTTTCTTTAACTCGATCCGATAAACTATGTAAATAGAAACTACAGAAATTTAAGCTTTCGAATCTCAAACTTCAAGAATATAAGCTTTGATATAATTTTTAGTCAAACATTTACTTCCCTATGCATGATCACATTAAAAAAACATACCTCGCAGGGCTGCATGCCGAGAAGATTTATGACAGCACCTACAGCTTCGGCCAAGCTCTCCCTTGGTCCAAGGCCGTATTCGTCTATTCGCTCACAATCTGGACCCAGGCTATCCCAGTCATTTTTAAAATTAGAGACTACTTTCAACATGTAATCAGCAGCAACAACCTCCAGATCCTCCAACTGATATTCATCCTCCACACCCTCTTCTTCTGCCTCGCCAGTGCCTTGATCAACCTAGCATAACCAAAGTGAAATAGGAAATCAAAATCATGCATTTGGATGCTTGGCAATGAGCAAGCACTTCGAGAACCAATTTTATCTTCTAAATATAATTTTCTTAGAAGCCAAAGTCATGAGTGAATACATGACTATTTATAGAAATAGGGAAGAAATATCCAATTCCTTAATCGGGCCCTTATTCATCTTGTGCGCTATCAATCTCTAATCCCAAGATTTTTTGTGAAATAATAATATGGAGGTGAGCTGATATCAAATTGTAATTGTTTGTTTTCCAAATTACCTCTTTAACAAAAAATCTCAACATGTTTGAAAACTTCCCAACAGCAGGGACCCCTTCAGGCTTCTCAAATGCCACGAAGGTTTGCCCAGGTGAATTATAGGGAAGTGATCTGAGCGGCCTGGATACCACTTCAGAGAATTCCTCCGCATCAGACGCATCAACAACAACGACGACCTGGAAGAAGGCAGAAATAATTATACAAATTTGGATGCAGATTATTAAAAAAAAAAAAAAAAGCCATTATTTTCCTTGAATTAGCCCATACATTTTCAAGTAGTTGCTCTGGAATTGTATTTGTGCAGTTGTATTGAAACACAACGTGGCTATCAAAAATATGTTTAACAACATTAACTGCATATTCCGTTTCTGCTTCTGAAAGCTCCACAGGTGCTGATGACTGAAAAAATGAATAACATCAAAATTTCAACATTGAAGAAGTATTATTAAAAATACTTATACATATGTTGCACAACACTTCACATTAAGAATAGTAAAAATAGAACCTTGAAAAGCTTCCCAAAGTTGGCAAATTCTGGAATTGAGGAAAGCAGCTTCTCATATGCATCAACAGTGGCTGTTGGGCCACTTGGAGGAGCACCAAGGCCGGCCGGCTTCTTACCAGGAGCTTTCTTCTCAGCAAGTGGCTGAGACTTTATTTCCTTGGGCACGGAATCAATGTCAAAAGATTCCTCAGAAGGCTCCTACATATATGCATAGAACACATGAGTGATGATCTCCATGGTACTTGATATAAACTCACTCGAAAAACTTACATAATTTTTCAAACTTGTTTCCAGATTGATCAGTGGGACATCCAGAGACCCAAAGAGAAAGTCAATGGCATCCTTCTCAGTTTCAATAACTGCATCATCATCTCCAAGTGTTTTTAGGTATAGAGTGGCCCTATCTCGAACCTGCACACGAAATTCAATATACAGCTTCAAACTGGAACCACATACAAACAAATGGAATCAAATCAAAATCACTACAGAATTTCTAAAACAGTCTACGCATGGAAACCTCAACAATTGTGACTAATAAAATACCTCATCGTCAGTGTCAAAGAGACATCGTCCCAACAGAACAAATATTCGAGGCTGTAAAGAGAGAGTTAAAAACAACATAGTTAGTTGAGTGGTAAGAAAGAATAACAAATAGAGTTCATCCAACTTACAAGGGAGAAGGAATTTGTACCTTCAATGATTCAACTGTAACACCAAATCTTGCTAATGTGCTCACAGCACTGGCACGAACAGTTGCATTTTCCAGATGTACTCGGTTGTATATGTATCGAATATATTTGCTGGGATCAGAGGTTTTGGGTCCTTCAATCCCCAGAAAGTGAAGAATCTGATATTATGGGAAATAAAATAATTTATAAAGATCATATAGAACATGAAGGCGATAAATAATTAGAGCCCAACAGATACTGGAATTTTGTAAAGAATGTGTAAATAACCTGTGTCGAAAGATAGGTGAATTCACAATCTTCTATAAACTCACACAAATGTAGCAACCCACCCTCTTTTGCATCAGGAATATCTCTTATTAGAATCACAATTGAATCCACAATAGCTTTTTTATAATCAAAGCCCCCTTCTTCTCTGAGAATGTTGCTGAGGAAATTCATCCTGTAAAAGTGACAAAAAAAAAAGTGTCCTACACTTATAATTTCGATCCCAATAAATATTTTGCCTGAAATGATGTAACATATAAATATTGAATAATATCCTTGTAAGATATTTTTTAGATAAGAAAAAAAAAGATGTAAGATATAACTCACAGAGATCTATATTTCAATGGGAACTTCAAACACAAAGATCTAATAGCTTCTACCACGACAATTTTAAACTCATCCGCAATATCTGACATAAAATTTGTTATCTGCTTCATTAGACGGTCCACACTTGATTCGTTTCCTGTTTTTAGAAGTGTGGTGATTGCAAGAGTTGCAATGCTTCTGTTTTGATCAGAAATCAAGCTCTCCATATCAATATTGCAGTTAGTGACAGCCATTGGATGAGTCATTGCCACCTGCAAGATTTTCAAATATATTTTCCAATTATAAAAAGATCAATTAAAACAGAAAGAAACATGTTCCAAAAGTGAATAGTTGAAGATGTTGCCTTATTTAAAGTGCGAACAGCAGCAAATCTCAGCACTGGTTTTGAGGAGCTTAGAAACAGCTGAAGAACAGTAATGGCTGGAGTCAATTCTCTGCTTGTCACACCCTGTAACTCAGTGATTGCTTTGGCAGCTTCAAAGATCACCATCTCTGCTTTGTGACGTAGACAACCCTCAAGAAAATCATAGAACGGTCGATCACCAGTTTGAGTACTGGAAGCTGATTCACGAATAACCTACTTGCACAACCTTCTGTAAGATAATGAACAAGAAGCAAAGCCTGATCATGTAGAACCAAGAAACTACATACCTGACTGGTATAGCGAACCAAGAGGCATTGAGCCAAAGGAGACCGAACAGTACCCCTTGTCAGGCTAGTAACCAGTTTGCTAACAGCTAGACGGTCATTTTGACGTATCTGAAAGAAGAAAACAAATTATAATTTCATAAGATTGCATAAGCAGAATCTTTCTTTCAGAAAAGAAAAGAGACAGAATTCCATAGATACAGAAAGGAAGAAATAAGAGTGGGTGATGGGGGATAAGAAGTCAACCCACACAAGGGAAAACTGGCTCATAAAAAAGTACTCCAGAAGAGTCATTGTAACAAGTTAGACCGTAACAAAAATGCCCAATCTCAAAGACAGTGTCAGACACAATTACAGTTTATAAACATCCTTTTTCTTTCTTTCTCCTTTCCCTCATCTTCGGGGCAAAACTGAAACCTATGTACTTTACTTTTATTCAAAAGTTATGTAGGGGTTCATGTGAATGGATCTAGTTATTTGAACGCAACCAATAAGACTACGTGGAACAAGAAATACCAAAAAGAGAATGAACAAAAGTATCTCAATATAAATATAATCGAAGTCAGAGCAAAAATGTAAGCTTTAAGAAAATAACATTATATAGGCAAAAATAATGGATAGGGCCAAATAAGTCAATGTTGATAACCGGGAATCAAAGCTTCGCCCCACTACATACCAAGGGGCACATGCCCCCGTCCCCAGGCCTAGATCCCGGAGACAACAACGAGTTTTACAATTGAGCTCACTCGTGAGTTTTGAACCTAAGATCTCCAAAGGAGCATACCTTGGAGACCCTGAACCTCTACCAATGAGAGGATTATTAACGGATTATTAACACTGAAAAATACTAATAGAATTTTATTCAAAATTCAAAATGCAAAATTTTATATTATATTGCACTAAATATAAAGTTTTTTTGGTATCACCTCCAATGTATTAGATCAAATTAGTTAAACAAATAATTTTGAAAAGATTAGGATTTCGATCGATATTTGATATGAATAATTTTTCTATTGATACAATCACAGAATATTGAAAAAATATATTTTATAAAAAATGTCATAATATACTCGAGCTAGAAACAATAATGGAAAGTCTATATATCTGTGAGTATCTGGTCCGGTTTACACACACCTAGTTGATTATTCTCACATAACAACTACATGACCCTACTATATTTGATTGTCATTGTCTAACTCATAGGAAATTAATTCCTATAAAGGTGGTCACCATAAGTTGAAACCATAACCCCTTAACTCCCCAAGGCCCTCTTGACCATTAGGTCACTCCCACTTAGGAAAAATCAAAGGAAACCAAATGCATATTTATCAATGCTAGATTGCATGTTTGATCAGTATTTTAAATTTCACAAAAAAAAAGCTTGATTGCACAAATTAACATCTAAACTTTTAAATTTCTATGCAATGCAGCCATTAAATGAGAAAGTTCAATTCAATAACCGTCTCCAGCATTCAACATGAAACCGAAAAATTGACACAAAAGGATGATCTAACATACTTGCTGAAGCAAGGCAAGAGCATGAAATTGAACAAGTGCTGCCCTTGACTGAACAGCTTCCTGAACCTCATTACTCCACCGCTTGACAATTTCTGGATTTGTCTGCGATTAAAAGTTGCAATGAAACAAAGTAAGAGAAAAATGATTTTTTTTTAATAGAGTAAAAGAAAAATTATCGAAAATACTGATCAAACATGCATAGTATTATGTGCATATAACTAATACCTGGAGCAAATGGATACCACTAACTAAGGCAGCACTAGCTACCACAGGATTCTTATCTACAATTGCTTGTTTCAGATATCTCTCGATCTGGGTGAGTAGGGTTCCATCTGTAATCCGACAAAGCACGCGAATGGCATTTGCCCGATACATATCAGTCTTACTATTCATGTCCTTCATTAGGGAGCTAGTCACAATTATAACCTTAAAACATGAAATTAAATGTGTCAGTTCATAATTTTGAATGTACCACTACAGAAATTTAAGTTAACCTGATTATGGTGTTAACCTCATCTGCACATGGAGACAACTCCTTGATCATCAAATAAACCATTCTCCTCAACCCTAAATCTCTTGACTGGAAAAGCTTTGTCACAGCAAAGAAAACTTCGGTGGCTTCAATCTGTCAACAAGATTATTGTACGTTGTCAATGTCAACATTTGAACAGATCATACAAACACACATCAGAAAACTCAATATCCTCGTAAACCAAGGCATAGAAAATGCATTGTCTAATACCAATGCATAGTAAGGATATGCTATTAAATGGAAAAGGAAGAAACGAGACACCAAGTAAAAATAAACCAACCTTCGTGAAGGTTTCACCCTGGTTTAGAAGGTACAAAAGCTTCGTAATAACCTAAAAACCAGACAAGAAGCAGGTAGAAAATATTAATCACGTACAAGGGAAGTTAGAGGGATGCTATAAAAAAAATAATTCCAAGAACAAAGTCCATACCTGAGAGCATCTTCTTGGATCTAACTGAGGATCATTAAAAACCCTAGCTTCCTGAAGAACAACACCCTTCTCAATCCCCAAAAACGGAGAATACTCAGCTGTAAATGCCACAAACCAGTAGTAAACATTATAACGCCTCGTACAGATACAGAATTTCAATTCGCAAACGGATAAAGCACCCAAACAACATCACTATCCCCTATCCAGTCGTTAAATTAACAAAAGCACAACAGATATGAAAAATGTACAATCCAAATCAATATCTAAACTGTAGCAGCAGAAACAGCAGTCACACTACAAAAAGAATCCAAACAACTCAACCAGAAAACGCAAAACCTAATTGAACCAAAGTGAACTCAATGACAAATTTCCTAAGAGTTTTAAACACAAACGAGGAAGACGCATAGATCTGCCTTCCACAATACTAATCCAGCAATGAGGAAGGTCTAAATCAATAAATTAAGTAAAATTGAAAGAAAAAAACGATGATATAGAGCAACTATGGGCGTCAATGGAAGGGAATTCGTAGAAAAGTACCTTCGTCATCGCGGTCGTCGTCCTTCTTGATGAAAGATTGAGCCATTGGTGAAGGATTTGAGTGTTAGACGAGCAAAAGCAAAGCAGAACAAGGTTTGAAGTGGCTGTGACAAAGAGAGAAAAACTGGAGAGATCGATGCAGAATTTTGGACGGAGAAGAAAGGGAAAATTGAAATGAAAGTTCACCAAAAATTAGATTCTGGGCTGGCTGGGCCTTCTTCTTTATCTAACGGCGTGGGCTTTAACAAATGGGCCTCGTTATTTTCCTTTTGTTTGTTTGTTTGTTTGTTTGTTTTTTTTTTTTTTTTTTTTGAGATTCTTTTGTTTGTTTTTTTAGGGTTAGTTAGGTTAAGGTATAGATTTAAGAAACTTATTAATAAATTAACTAAAATTACTTTACCTTCGAATAAATGCCTAATTTTATTTTTTGAAATGATAGTTTAATTTGTTAATTTATAATGAATCATTATATCCTTTCTCTATTTTGATTTTATTTTTTAAATTATTTAAAATGAGATTCTGTTGTAATCAATACAATCATAAAACAAATCTTTTATCCAAATAATTATAGTCACGGTCAAATCAAAAGTGATTGATTTATTATTTAAAATTAATTTTCAAATCAATTTTTTTTTAAATAAAAAAAAATTAATTTTCAAAATTGTGTTCTCAAATACAACAAATTAACTTAGTGCATGAACTATTTCGATGCTCTATCATGCTTTGTATTCGACTTACAAGTAGTTCTATATAAAAAATAAAAAATAAAAAAACAAAAATAAAAATGAAATCAAGTTCTTTTTTTCTTAAGACAGTTCAAATTTCTATTTTAAGAAAGATTAAAAAAAATAATTCATTTTATGATAAAAACAAATATCATAAACATGTTTTCTAAAAAAGTAAATATTTTGAAAATTCAAATACCAAAACAAAATTACCTCTTAAATATTTAAAAAATGAGATATATAGATTTAAACCCCTAAAAAATGTCAATTATCATCGAGTTATCGACAAAAGTTTAAAAAATATATACATTACCCATTCAAATCTTCCAAATATATTTACATTAAAAAAAACAATATCTTTAATTAAACTAAATGCAAGAAAATGATTTTTTAGAAGAAAAAAAAACGTTCTCAATTTTCTTTTTATTATTTTTTGAGAAACTCAATTTTCTTTTTATTGTTTGAAGAAAAAAATAGATTAAACATTCCACATATAATGTCTCCATCTTATTTCCCAGACGAGAAGTCCATACAAATTATAATAATAATAATAATTTTTTTTGGATAGAAAATCATAATTATTTTTAAAAGAACATAAATTATTATTATTATTATTTTCTATTAGATTTATTTTTAGTGAAATAAATGAAGAATGGGGCAAATGGATTGGAAATATTTCATATTTCATAGTTTTCCTTATTTCTCACAGATCATTCCAGCTTGGCTTCGTCTTCTGATCGGAGAGAGAGATTCGAAACATCTCTTCTTCAACAATTTCTTTTCTCTCTCTCTACAGATTGAATTGATTTCTTTTCCATTACGATGCCTTCTCGAAGAAGAACTTTATTGAAGGTCATAATCCTCGGGGATAGCGGGTGAGAATCCTGTTCTTGCTCTTTTTTTTTACCTGAATTTTGATTTTGGGGTTATTGGGTTTTCTTTTCAATACTCGGTGGATCGACCCAGATCGTTACTTCCCCAACTTAGGAAATTATATCTTGTGGGTTTTTGAATTCGCTCGCCTTTGATCTGGTGGGAATTCAAATGGGGTTTTGAGATTCTGTGTAGTTCGATTTTAGATTCTTTGATGCTTTGAGTTTGATGGGTTTTTGTTGCTTTTTGTTTTTTAATCGTCAGTAAAAGGTTCCTATTTCTTTGTTGAGTGACTTACTTTCTATTTTTGGGCTCTATTGGACTACTTTATGGAAAGGGGTTTTTGTATTGTATTGTTGATAGTACTAGAGAAAACTGAAACAAAGGGGTTTTGTTTTTGAGTTTATTAGGCTGTTGTTTGAAGGTTCTGATGTGGGTAACTAATATGATTGGATCAGTTTGTTGTGTTTTAGTTTGTTCCAAATCTACTATGTGGTAATTTGAAGCTTGTCTTTGAATTTGCAGGGTTGGGAAGACCTCTTTGATGAATCAGTATCCTTCTTGATTGTTGAGTTAACTATGTTATAATGCACTATTTTCCATTGAAGAATGGAAGATACTGATTCAAGTTTCTCCTTTTGTAACAATTCTTCTATTTTATAGAGTACCAGTTTCTTGATTCTTTATGTGGTTTACCTTAACTTTGAAAAACAGATATGTAAATAAGAAGTTTAGTAATCAATACAAGGCCACCATTGGAGCTGACTTTTTGACTAAGGAGGTGCAATTCGAAGATAGACTTTTCACTTTGCAGGTTTGTGATGTGATGGGGAGACTTCAATTTGCCCATGAATATGTTCTTTTTATTAGTACGATACATAGGTGAATTCCCTTGAATTGAAAGTGATTAAAAAGTGCATTAGCATTTCACCTCAATCTACTGTGTGGTGTTTTAGACTTGCATTATCCGAAACTCAAACTATGTAATTTCCTTATGCTTGGTCAATTATAGGAAAAAACCATCATGGGTAGGTCTCGTGGTCAAAGGACCTTGGAGATCTAAATAGATTATGAGTTCAATCTATGGTGGGAACCTAACCTTGTAGGGCAAGGTGGTTTGTCCCGTAAGTATAGTCGAAGTGCTTAAGTTGACACAAACATTCATGGATATATAAAAAAACATTTATAGGAAAAATGTTATGAACTCAATCAATCCATCTGGACTGGGAAGATTCAAATTTCATGGATGATCTTTTGAAAAGGATATTCTTATCCAAAAAAAGATCTTTTAAAAAGGATAATTGTGTTTTATTTAATCATTTATAATTAGCTAAACCTGGGCCATGGATACTGGCTGCTGCATCTTCTCGTGTAAGGGACTCGGTTGAACCTTGAACCTTTAGAACCCATTTAGTGACATCCCATTCCCATCTTTCACTGATTTCTCTTTG
The DNA here is from genome assembly GCA_037833695.1 of Sechiopsis laciniata. NCBI lineage: Eukaryota > Viridiplantae > Streptophyta > Magnoliopsida > Cucurbitales > Cucurbitaceae > Sechiopsis > Sechiopsis laciniata. The sequence goes on from JBBMKA010000001.1 coordinate 8,537,713, forward strand.
CCTGGGACCTATGGCCTAAAGGTTTAATTTAAACCCACGAAGCCAACGGGCAACGAAGAGACTCGGTTTATCCCATTACTCAATGGCTAGAAACATGAAATTTTCCTTTATGCCTTGCAGATATGGGATACAGCAGGCCAAGAACGATTCCAAAGTCTTGGAGTTGCTTTTTACAGAGGTGCTGATTGCTGCGTTCTGGTGTATGATGTGAATTCAATGAAATCATTTGACAACCTTAACAACTGGCGGGAAGAATTTCTTATACAGGTCTTTCATCTATGTTCTTGAATTATCTTGTTACCAGAAAGCCGTTTAAATAAGTTGAAAAGATGAAAATCTAAACTTCTTTTGACGCTTTCGCATAACCATCTGCAGGCAAGCCCTTCAGATCCAGAAAATTTTCCCTTCGTTGTTTTAGGAAACAAAGTTGATGTTGATGGTGGAAACAGTAGAGTTGTAAGTATTACCTAAATTTTTATACTGAATAATTTCCTCTTTCTATCTTCAGAAGATAGTAGATTGAAATGCTCTGTTTTTCTGAATACTTTAGGTTGCAGAGAAAAAGGCACGAGCTTGGTGTGCATCAAAAGGAAATATACCGTACTTTGAAACTTCTGCCAAAGAAGGCATTAACGTAGAAGAAGCTTTCCAATGCATTGCAAAAAATGCCCTCAAGAGCGGGGAAGAGGAAGAGATGTAAGTTCTTATGCCAAACAATCATTATTGATTTTTAATAATTAGGAATTAGTGCTTTGCCCCTCTACATATCTAGAGTACCGTGCCCGTCCCAAAGCTTGAACCTAAGTGACAACAAGGAATTTTATAATTAAGTTCTTTCGTGGGTGCCAAACTTGAGATCTCTAAGAAAGCATACTTTAAAATATGAAGCACCTGTTAGCTAAATTATCTTCTTTTTTTCGGAAGGAGAGAGGACAAACTTTTCATTGAGAATGTGAAAATGGAAAATAGAGAGACAACGAAAACAAAAAAATAAAGAGTGTTAGCTACATATCTCAAAGTTCACCAAGCAATAACATCTCAATTTCCTTTTGTGTGGCAACAACTCGGGTTGATATAGATGTCGGGTGGGGAAATTTATGTAGTGTTTTCTTCTTTTTTTTTTTTGTTTCCAATGTTGGCTTGCTGTATTACATGTTGTAGAAGGCCGACCCTGAGTCCATCCTATACCCTATAGCAAACAAAATGATGAGTTATGTAGTTTAGCTCTAGCAACAGAATTAGTTATTAGTTTTCACCCGAGGCCGAGGCTATAGATATGTAGAATCTATTTCTTCCTAAATGGTTGCATCTTCTAATTCTTTTTAAAAAAAATTCTAACTTGGTTGTTTCTATCTTCTTTCTATCATCAATGCTTCATTGGTTTCAACTTCTGCCTATTAACTCTCAGTTTCACCAACCTTTGTTGATTGATGGTTGCCATGGTACTGCAGATACTTACCCGACACTATCGATGTTGCGAGCAACAATCAGCCAAGATCATCTGGATGTGACTGCTGAGTTCAATACACTGAATCACTTCTTATTTTATTTCATTCTCTAGAAAGTGCAAGTCTTCTATAAAGTTCTTATAGACACGGGCTTTTTACGCGTTTCTATTTGTAAATTTGGCTTTGCATTCAAACGAGTCCTGTCATTATCAGTTTAGTTGTGTTGGTCTACTCAAATTATGTTTACTGTCTTAGCATTCATTATCCTGTCTGGTAATTGACTTTGCCTTGGTCTCATTTGTTGATGATATCAGTTTGTCGCATAAGTTTATGTAATTCTTCTTCTCAGTAAACGTTTTTGTGATTCTTGTTCTTTGATAGGATTTTGGTTCCAAACTTAATATGTTAAATTATTTCAGTTTATAGACATAAATGACAGACAATCAATGAACTAAAAAATATTTAAATTAAATGAACTAGAAGATTTTGAAATTAATCCGCTTTGATATTGTTCAATCAACAATGAAATTAGAGGTTCAATTTTATGCTTTGGTAACTAAAAAACTCAAATTTCACTTTTGTTAGGCATATGGCAGCCAGAAGGTTCTTACTTTTTTTTTTTTTTTTTAACCAAGTCATAGTTTCACTCTACTACATATATTTAGGTATATGTGCTTATTCTAAAGCTAGACTTGAGAGACAACAAAGATAACATACCTTAAGACTTCTCTATCTCGACAAAATGGCCCATTAATTATTCAGTTAGTTTTAATGTATCCGATTACTTGGATCAAGTGGAAATTATTTAAATTGGCCGAGTAGTTTTATACCAACACAATCACATTGTAGCAACTATATCAAATAATAATTACACTGTAGATCTCACAATTTTAAATGTTAACAAGCTAGTTAGTGGGTGTAAGCTCTCCTTTTAATTTTTTTTTCTTAAGAGAAATATCTCCTTTTAATCTGTTCATTAAGAAGTGAAACAAGTAGTTACAGATTTTAAGATGTATGAGTTCATGAAATTGAAATGGTTTCATTATGTCAGGTAAGAAATGAAGAATGTGAAACCATATATTGAAATATACCCTCAAACCCATCAATCAAAGAAATTATCTTTCTCAATATATAGTACAAATATAATCTCCTATTACATTTTCATTTAAAACTAAGATCCAAATCAATTTCGAGCTATCTTTTCTCCAAATAAAAACCATGAAGAAGGTTAGAAATTTAGAATAAGAACCTGGCAATCTATTTTCAACCATAAAAAGAGCAAGGCGAAGGCCATTGAAACCTTCTTATCAAGAAGTCATCCAATCCTCAAAGCCCAAGTCACAATTCTTTGCTTTCCTCAAATCTTCTCAATTTTACTCTCCTCCACCAAACCCATCATCGGTTTCCTCATCTCAGTCTTCCGATATCACTAGTTCAAGCTGCCCATTTCGCCCATTTATATTTTAAACTCACAGTTTCATCGCAAACTCAATTTGGTTCTTGATTGTTTTTCATTTTTTCTTCCTACCCTTTTGTTTATTTAGGAATTTCAATATTCTGTGTGTGGGTCGTTGATTTTCAAGAGAAATGATGGATTAGATACTTCATCTACTTCAGCGTCGTCTACTCCAACTAATGGCTTGTTAATCTGGTTTTCTATAGTCGTTTGATTGAAAAATTAATGATTGGGGGTTGGAAGATTCAAACTCATGATCTCTTGATCGTCAGGTGTATATGCTCTTGTTGGCATTGAATTTGGTTTTAATGAATTGTTAAATTTATGTATTGTATTCATAATACATACTAGTTATATGGTGTTATATAATATTTATGATTAACAGATGATATTTATTAATGCTATATGCTGTTGTATGCTGCCGTGTATAATACATGATATTTATGTTGAAACTTTTCAAATTTATGGAACATAGGCATAAATTGATGATATGGTTGTTATCACGTTTACATGAAATTTATTTCTAAAAAATAATTAAAATGAAACAAAGTGTATATGTACATAAGAAGGCAAATACTTTGGTTATTATGATGTGGTTATTCAAAGGAAAAAATTTAGGGTTTATGGAATGGGCTGGGAACTGGGATGAGAGTTTTAATTACATACAGCTAGGCTGAGTTGAGCTGGGCTGGGCTTGGAGCCTTACATAGGAGTTCACTTTAAAGCCAACAGTTTTCAATTAGTTAGGCCCATTTCAAACTATATGTGCACTCACAATCCTGCTATTATTTGACTTCGATATAGATATACAAAACTTTTTTTTAAGATATGAAACTTCAAACATGTTTTTCTATAAAAGAAAATAATAATAAATAATCAAGTTTTTTATAATAAAAAAACCATGTTCAACTATCCTCAATTTAACATAATAAATTTATTTTTGTTTTGAATTTTGTAACTATTTATCTCTAATTTAATTTATTTTTTTAAGAAAATACTTTGACTTTTTTAATTAAAAAAAAAAAAAAACAGCACAAATTTTAAAACACGTCTAAAAAATAGGTAACAAAACGAGAGATTCAACATTATTAGATCTCTAACATTTGAAGCGGTGGACACGATTGAAACTAAAAAAAAAAAAAAAATCAAAATTAAGCTAATTCAATTTTTCATTTATTCAAACTTATTATTAGGTATATATTAATTGTGTTCTATTTGTATTTTAGCTTGAAAATCAACTAAAAATTCTCAAAGGAATGCAAAGACCTACTCATATCGGGTGGTCACCTGACCTAGATTTTAGCATTTCATCTTCAAATCTCAACCAAGTTGGTGTATTCGAACCCAAAGAGATCAAGGAAAACTATGAAAACTTTAAAAGCTATTAGAAAGGAACCAAGAGAAATGTTTTTAAAATGCAAATCTGACATATGTACATCTTTTCAATCACACAATTCTTATTTTTTTCAATTTTGCCAAATTACTTGTTCTTCTTATTGTTATTGAGTGCAACCTTTAAAAATGATCACGATAAGCCTGGATTTGGTTAAAACATTTTCATATCAACCCTAATTTAATGATAAAAAAATGTTGAAAATTTAAAAATTATACAAATTAGCATGATAATATAAATTATATAGCAATTAAATATCTATAATTTTTCTTGACAAAACTATGTTATATATATCATATTATATCATACTACCTTAAAGCGTGGCTTAAGGGGAAAATCATTTTTGGACGATTTTACCCCTTAAGCCACCCTCTAATTACAAACATGTCATATGTAATCTTCTATTAAAATATTAAAAAAAAATGCAAAGATATTTACAATATTATTGAGATATTTAGATTTTCATCATCTTTATAACATAGAAAATAATATATTTTTACCAAATCTCATAGATTTTATGCATAAGTTATAAGATAAAGTTTGTATATTATGAACAATCAAAATTTTCAAACAAAATCCAAAAATTGCTTCGATTTGGGTCTCTAATTTTTTACGTAAAATAGTTTCATTTTCCAATTAATTCATTTATTTTCACACGTCCACGTAATTATATTTGAATATTATCTTCTTAAATTTCATAACTTCAAATATTCACACTTGTAAATATTAATTTACTTTCACATGTCCACGTAATTATATTCAATGAATATTATCTTTTTAAATTTCATACTTTCAAAAATATTCTGTGTAAATATTATATCTTAATTCGTGTAAATATAAATTTATTTACTCTATCTTTTAATTTCAATAAAATATTCAAAGGTTTTGAAACTCTTTAATTTTACATCTATATAAAGAAATCTCCTCCACAATTTTCAACAAAAATGTGAGTCCCCATTGTTTAGATGTCTTTTTTCTACTTTTTTTTATCCTTTTTTTCTTTTTTTCATTATTCATGTATTGTTTGATTTGTTGTTTTGACATATTTAATTTAACACTCATCTTTTATCTTTTTTATAGCAAATATTGATATTTTTCAATTTAAGAAAATAGTAGTTGGAGATAAGTAAACATGAAGATGTTACAAGTTATTTGAAGTTAAGGACAAAGTATCAATATACAAAGAAGTCTCCTCCACCATTTTTCAACAAAAATGTGAGTTTTAATCCTTATTGTTTAGATGTCTTACCTCTACTTCTTTTTCTCTTTTTCTTTTTTTTTCATTATTCATGTATGGTTTGATTTTTTGTTTTGGTATATTTAATTTAACACTCATCTTTTATCTTTTTTGTAGCAAATATTGATCTTTTTCAATTTAAGAAAATAGTACTTAGAGCTAAGTAAATGTTACAAGTTATTTGAAATTAAGGGCAAAGTATCAAGTATATAAAACTAAATGCATAGGTATTATTTTTTTAATCACATATATTTAGTTTAATTTATAAAAATAGTATTAATCTATTAATATATATGTATATGTATGCAAAGAAGTCTCATCCACCATTTTTAATCCTCATTGTTTAGATGTCTTACCTCTACCTTTTTTTCTTCTTTTTTTCATTATTCATGTATTTTTTAATTTGTTGTTTTGATATATTTAATTTAACTATCTTTTATCTTTTTTGTAGCAAATATTGATCTTTTTCAATTTAAAAAAATAGTAGTTGGAGATGTATACATATAATAATGAATAAAGATAATATATTTGAGTTTTCAAGCAAAATATCATAT
>JBBMKA010000001.1:8543900-8569458 GCA_037833695.1 Sechiopsis laciniata
TAATGGGTCTAATGGGCCTAGATCTAATAAAGCAATAAACTATACTAAATACAAATATACATTTAACTCTAACAAAACCTATGTACTTTACTTTTATTGATAAGCTATTTAGGGGTTCTAGCTGCTTGAATTCCGTACACAAACAATAATGCTATGAGAACAAGAAATACCAATCTCAAAAAAAAAAAAGAACAAAAAATGCCTCAATAATCAAAGTGAGAGAAAACATGTATGGTTTAAGAAAATAACATTGCACAGTCAGAAATAACAAGGCCAAATATGCTAGTGATAGAAGTATCAAAATTGATAAATATTAATAGCCTTTTTAAAATTCAAAATGCAAGATTTTATTTTATATTGTGCATGAACATTAAATTTTTTTTTGGTATCACCTGTTACCTGTATTAGATAGAATTAGTTAAAAGGATCATTTTTTAAAATATTAAAACTTAAATCGATGATGAAATAATACTCTTTACTTTCTCATATTGATACCGCCAATGAATATTGAAATTTTATCTAAAATTTATTCTCTCTAAACTCTCTCAAAAAGAAAAACCCTAACACCGTTTTGCTTCCTTCTTCTCCTCCTCCTTTGGCGCCGCTTCTCCAACATTGGGGAGGAGGAAGGGGTATCCACCTCCGACGTCGAGCTCTCCGACGATACTGATTTCCTCCCACTTCACCGTTTGAACCCTCTTAAAAACAATGTCATTTTGGGGTGTTTCTTCTTTCACCCATCGACTATCTTTTCTCTTCTCCACTGATTCCTTATTCCTCTATTGACGCTAATACTCTCCCTTTTCAACCCTACAGTGTCATTTCAATCAGGACGGTTCTTCTTTCAACCATCGACTATCTTTTCTTTTCACCGTCAATGATTCCTCCTTCCTCCATCAACGCTGAGATTGTGTGCCTCTCTGACTCTTGCTCTACCACCGAGCTTATCACTGACAACGTTGATCTCGTGTGTGATGGCCGTTTGATTCTCCTGCCTCTACTCGTGCTTGCCCGTATGTTTCTCTGATGACTCCATTTGTTGAGTATTCCTCTAATGCCTTTTCTCCCCGTTCCTCCACTGGTTGCTCTAGATTTCAACGACAATGACGAGACATCTTGTTGCTGTGCAAAAAGTGGCGTTTTCCTCCATGGAAGCTTATCACCGACGAACCCCACCTTGTTTCATTGGCATTTTCTACCGGTGGATTCACCAACATATCTCTCCATCAAGCAAGTTTCTTCTATGGCACAAAAATGAGCTATTTACTCATACTCCAGATGTAACAACACACGATGTATCCTTCAACAACAATCTTCATAAATTAGAGGGAATAACTCTTGGAACGATTCAGGATACGCTAGCATCGCCATAACCCTCTTTGTGTTTCTTACTCTCTGTTGAGAACGTTCTCTATTTCTTATTGGTGTATTGGCTTGTAATTGTTGATTTTTCCGAAATATTTTCCTTTTGATAGGCCATTGTATTCAGTTTTTGTCTCTTAACAGTCGTATTGTAATAATATATACTCTAGCTCATAAAAATGTACACCCAGAAACTTAAATGCATATTTATGAGAATGTGATCACCCAAATTAACTTTTGACGTTTTAAATGAGAAAGTTTAATTCAATAGCCTTCTGCAATATTCAACACTAATACCCAAAAACTGATGCAAAAGGATGATTTAACATACTTGATGAAGCAAGGCAAGAGCGTGAAATTGAACAAGTGCTGCCCTTGACTGAACAGCTTCCTGAACCTCATTACTCCACCGCTTAACAATTTCTGGATTTGTCTGCCATTAAAAATTTGCAAAGGAAAAAAGTAAGAGAAAAATGATAGAACAAAATTCTCAAAGATGCTTATCATTTTGTGCACATAATTAATACCTGGAGAAAATGAATACCACTAACTAAGGCAGCACTAGCAACCACAGGATTCTTATCTACAATTGCTTGTTTCAGATACCTCTCGATCTGTGTGAGAAGGGTTCCATCTGTAATCCGACAAAGCACACGAATGGCATTTGCCCGATACATATCAGTCTTACTATTCATGTCCTTCATTAGGGAGCTAGTCACAATAATAACCTTAAAAAATGAAATTAAATGCGTCAGTTCATAATTTTGAAGGTACAACTAAAGAATTCAAGTTAACCAGATTATGGTGTTAACCTCATCAGCAGATGGAGACAGCTCCTTTATAATCAAATACACCATTCTCCTCAACCCTATATCCCTTGACTGGAAAAGTTTTGTCACAGCAAAGAAAACTTCGGTGGCTTCAACCTATTATCAAGAGTATTGCACATTGTCAATATTGAACAGGTCGTACAAACATATATCAGCCAAACTCAACATCCTAGTAAACCAATGTGTAGAAAATCAAAATACATTGACTCTTACTAATGACTACGAAGAATGGGCTATAAATGGAAAGAAAGAAAAAAAAGAAACGAGACAACAAGCCAAAATAAACTGACCTTCGTGAAGGTTTCTCCCTGGTTCAAAAGGTATAGAAGCTTCGTGATAACCTAAACAAGACACGAACCAGACAGAAAAATATTAATTACATAACAATTAGTAACCTATCACTATCAAGAAATAATTCCATAGTACAAAGGCCAAACCTGAGAACATCTTCTTGGATCCAACTGAGGATCATTAAAAACCCTAGCTTCCTGAAGAACAGCACCCTTCTCAATCCCCAAAAACGGAGAATACTCATCTGTAAATGCCACAAACCAAGAGTAAACATCATACAGCCTCGTGCTGATACAGAATTGCAATTCGAAAACGCAGCACAAGACTCAAACCGCAGCACTATGCACTATCCTAATTCCTGTCCAGTCATCAAACTAACAAAAGCACAACAGAAATGGAAAACGCACAAAACGATATAGTAACTAAAGCAACAGCCACATTTCAAATTTCTCTCAACTAGAAAACGGCTAAACCGAATTGAATCAAAGACAACTCAAATACCGATTTCATGCAAGTTAAAAACATCGAATACACAAGACCTAGCATCCAAAAGAATGATCCAGCAATCAGGAAGGTCCAAAGCGAGGAATTAAGTAAAATTGAAATGAGAAAAGGAGAAATGGACAATTTTATGGGCGTAAATGGAAGAGCATTCTAGTGGAAGAAGAACAGTACCTTCATCATCGCGATCGTCGTCCTTCTTGATGAAAGACTGAGCCATGAACGAAGAATTTGAACTTTAGAGATTTAAAGACGAACAGAAAGAAAAGCAAGCTCTGAACTGCCTGTGATCAAAGAAAAAAACTGGAAAATTTCTGAAATTTGTTCTATTTTTGGGAAGGGCTTTGTTGGAGAAGAGAGTGAAAACTGAAGTGAAAGCTCATCACAAATTATATTATGGGCTGGGCCTTCATCAACTAACACGATGGGCTGGGCCTTCATTAATTAACACGGTAAGCTTCCACCCTAAATTCTATTTGAATAGTTGTATTAACAAGTATTTATAATATAATATTAAATTTGATTTTAAAAAATAATACTAAAACATATGAATTATTGTAAATATTTTAAAATTTATTTACATTTATAATTATTTTGTGAGAAGGGTTTATCTAATACAATTTTTTTTTTCTTTTTCGTAATTATGTAGGAATATTTCATTTTCAAATTTCAACTATGTATTTCACAAATTATATATTTCAACCGTATACCTTAATTAATGGATATTTGAATTTTATCTTAAAATTGGTATTTAAGAGCAATAAAATATGTAAGATTTGTAATTTTCTTTCCAATTTGAATAAAAAATTATATATATAATTGTCTATATTATAATTTTTTTTGAATTCAACAATAATGAGTTCTCAAAAATTCGAAATATGTAATCTCTCACTTATTAGTTCTTACATAATGATATATTATAGAAGTTCTCTATTAATTTTACCCTCTACCATATGCTCAAAGAATTATCAGTCGTGTGTTGACTTATTTGATTGACTATATTCCAATTCAACTTTACAACTATAAATTAGTTCCTAAAAAACATAATTTAATTATTATTTTTTTATTTGAGAGTAATAATACTTTTAAAGTGTGATTTTGTAGCCACCCCTCCTTAAGTGAGTTTGGAAAAAAATAAAATAAAATATGTTTGTTTATGCAAATTTGTTGTTATTTACTAAATTTATTTTTATTATTTCGTTAATAAATTAAAAAAAGAAAGCAAATGAATCGGAAATGTTCATAGTTTTTCTGATTCACAGATCACTCCAGCTAAGCTTCGTCTTCTGATTCAGAGAGAGAGAGAGAGAAACCTTTATTTTCTTCAACAATTCGCTCTCTCTCTGATTGAATCGATCCCTTTTCCCTTACGATGCCTTCCCGCAGAAGAACCCTCTTGAAGGTCATAATCCTTGGGGATAGCGGGTAAGAATTCCCTGTTCTTCTCTATTTGTTTCTGAATTTTGATTTTGGGTTATTGAGATTTCTTTACAATACTCGTCAGATCGACCCAGATCGTTACTTCCCACACTTGGGGAATTTCTCTTGTGGGTTCTTGAGTTTACTGGCCTTTGATCTGAAGGGGATTCAAATGGGGTTTCAAGATTCTGTATAGTCCGATTTTAGATTGTTTTATGCTTTGAGCTTTTTGGGTTTTTCTTGTTTCTTTTGTTGAGTAGCTTACTTTCTAATTTTGGGCTTTATTGGTTTACTTTCCTGTAAAAGGGTTTAAGTCTTGTTTGGTTGATTGATAGTACTAGAGAAAATTGAAGCCAAATGGAGCATGTGAATCATCTATGGCCTAGGAATTATGAGGTTATAGGTTCAAATTCTCTTTGCGAAGTGTTGTTGAATAAAAAATGTACCAGAGAAAATTGAAACGATGGAGTTTTGTTTTTGAGTTCATTAGGCTGTTACTTGATGGTTATGATATATGGGGGACTGACATGTTGGGATCAGTTTTTTGTGTTTTAGTTTGTTCCTATTATATGGTAATTTGAAGCTTGCCTTTGAACTTGCAGGGTTGGGAAGACCTCTTTGATGAACCAGTATCCTGCTTGATTGTTGATTTAACTATGTTAGATATGGCACCATTTGCCATTGAATATATCGATTCGAGTTTCTTTTTTTTTTTTTTTTTTTTTTTAACGATTCTTCTATATTGTAGAGTACCAGTTTCTTGATTCTGCATGTGGTTTACTTTAACTTAGAAAAACAGATATGTGAATAAGAAGTTTAGTAATCAATACAAGGCCACCATTGGAGCTGACTTTTTGACTAAAGAGGTGCAATTCGAAGATAGACTTTTCACTTTGCAGGTTAGTGATGGGGATACTTCAATTTGCTCATGCACATGTTCTTTCTTATTAGAACTTTAGTATTATATTATTAAGTTTATTTTCTTGAATTAGATGTGATAAAAAAACTAAAAAAGTGCCTTCGCGCTTCACCTCAATCTACTGTGGTGTAGGTATTTCAAACTTGCATTATTTGAAAACTTAAGCTATGTAATTTCCCTATGTTTGGTCTATTATAGGGAAAATGTTGTGAACTCAATCAATTCATTTGGGAAGATGCACATTTCTTAGATGATCTTTTGAAAATCATACTTGTGTCTTAATCATTTATAATTAGCAAAACCTGCGTGGAGGTTGCATCTTCTCATGTAAGGGACACAGTTGAACCTTTAATCTTTAGATCCCATGGATGCCCACACTCTTCTTTCACTTACTCTCACTAGCCATTCATTCAAAAAGGAAAAGAAGTTTATATGGGACAACTTCATCTATGCTTTTTGTTTGAACATTTGGATTCGAAAGGCATCGGGGGCTCTTTCAAGATAAAGTTTCCTCTTAAAGTCACTTTTTAGATAATATTATTCTTTTTGTTGGTGTAAACAATCTCCTCTATTTCATCACTATTGCTATAATACTCTTTTAAACCTTTTGGCCATAGGCCCCTTTCTTTTGCAATTTTATTCATCAATGAAATTATTTCTTATCCAAAAGTAAAAAAATCTTTAGATCCCTTTTGGCCTATAGGTTTAATGTAAGCCTGTGAAGCCATCAAGCAACCAAGAAACTTGGTATACCCCAGTACTCAATGGCTAGCAATATAATTTTTCTTTCTTTCTTTTATTCCTTACAGATATGGGATACAGCAGGCCAGGAACGATTCCAAAGTCTTGGTGTTGCTTTTTACAGAGGTGCTGATTGTTGTGTTCTGGTGTATGATGTCAATTCAATGAAATCATTCGACAACCTTAACAACTGGCGGGAAGAATTCCTTATCCAGGTTCTTTCTTTTGTGTTTATGAATTATCTTAACTGAAAGCCATTTATAAAAAGAATTCAAATAAGCTGTAAAGATAAAAACAAACTTCTTTTGATACTTCCGCTAAACCGTCTGCAGGCAAGCCCCTCAGATCCGGAAAATTTTCCTTTCGTTGTTTTAGGAAATAAAGTTGACGTTGATGGTGGAAACGGTAGAGTTGTAAGTATTACTGAAATTTCTATATTGTATCATTTCCTCCAGAAGATAGTAGATTGAGATGTTTTGTTTTTGTGAATGCTTCAGGTTTCCGAGAAAAAGGCACGAGCTTGGTGTGCATCGAAAGGAAATATTCCATACTTCGAAACGTCTGCCAAAGAAGGCATTAACGTAGAGGAAGCTTTCCAGTGCATTGCGAAAAATGCCCTCAAGACTGGGGAAGAGGAAGAGATGTAAGTTCATATGCCAAACGTTAATTACTTAGAATCAAATATATAAGCAATCTCCCAATCTCTCAGATCTCTGTTTAGTTGTACATGGACATACAGTATGAAGTAAGCTACACCTTCTGTGTGCTAACTGCTAACTACTCGACTAGTTCTGATGGTGTTCTGAGTGGGGTGTGTTGTACGATGTAGAAGTGCAGCATGTTATAGGATCCCAAAGCCAAACGAAATTGCGAATTATAGTTTAGCTCTAGTGGTAAAATTAATTAGTATTTTTTACCTAAGGCTGTAGATATGCAGAAACTAGTTCTTCCTAAGGGGTGTTTGGAGCAAGGAGAATGAAAATGATTATGGGGAGGATGAGAATTAGGAGAGAACATGGGGATGGGGAGAATGATTATCGAGAAAATGATTATCCATGTATGTCTGTGTTTGGAGCGAAGAGAATAGGGGAACTGTTACTTGTGTTGGTGAAGAGAGTAATTATGGGGGGAACAAAATTGTGAGGATGAGAATAATGAAAAGTAGTTACGGAGAGAATGAAAAGAAGTTATGGAGAGAATGAAAAGAAGTTATGAAGAGAATAAAAAATAGTTGGGGAAAGAATAAAAAGTAGTTATAGGGAAATGAGAATGAGACTATGCGGAGATTGATTCTCGGTGGCCCAGACTTGGGTAAGAGGATCATTCTCCCCATAATCATTCTCATACTCCTTTCCCCAAACACTATTTTTTTCGGTAATCACTATTTTTTTAAAATTCTAACTTCTTTTTATCATCCACGCTTCATTGATTTCTACTTCTGGCTATTTACTTACATAAAAACCTTTGTTGATTGATGGTTGGCATTATATTGCAGTTACTTACCCGACACAATTGATGTCGCGAGCAACAATCAGCCAAGATCATCTGGATGCGACTGCTGAGTTTGATACACTGAATCATTTCTTATTCTATTTCATTCTCCAGGAAAGCTTAGTCTTCTATAAAGGTCTTACAGTCTCGGGCTTTTTACGCGTTCCTATTTGTACATTTGTCTTTGATTTCGAACGAGTCCGGTCATAATCAATTCAGCTGTGTTTGGTGTGGTCTATGTGTTTGCTGTCTTAGTATATTCATTACCCATCTAGTGATTGACTCTGTACCCGAGCCTCATTTGTTGATGACAATCAGTTTGTTGCATAAGTTTTTGTAATTCTTCATCTTGGTGAACGTTTTTGTGATCATCATTGTTTTTTTGATGGGATAACTTATAATCTTTACTAACAGGTTAGATTTAAAATCTTGACTAAGAGGTTTGACTTATAACCTTGATTTCCCTTATTTAAATCTCTTACACTTGTGCATGTTATTTTTTTTAGTTCAACAACTATTAATGGTAGACTATTCGAATTTATGACTTTTTTAATCATAAGTTAGTAGAACACTTTCGGTTGAACAAAAAAAAAAAAAGGAAATATATTTTATTAGACATAAAGCTAAATGATTCGAACTTCAAAATATTAATTGGGTTGGTTTACTTATGGAAACGTATTGGACTTCGCCCGAAATTGATTTTATTCGACCCTCCGATCTTACAATCTCACCAGCCAACCAACATTTGATTTACTTGATCTCTTCTCCGGCAACGAAGACAGGGAAGACACTTTTTTTCTTCCCAAGGATGACAATGACAGATTTGATCGACAAGCGCATCGCCACACAATGACGCTCGAGAAAGAAGTCTATAGATATACTTTGAAGTTTCATGACCAGCGAATGCTGCTACTAGTTTTGGCTAGCATTCGACACATAGTGTGCTAGTTTATCTTATATTCAATAGAGGGTATTGTAGTCTTTTTATAGTCCTTTTGTAATTCATGTTTTTCCAGCATTAGTTTGCTCATTGTTTGAAACTTATAATTTTGTAATTAGTTTCAGATTCGTGCTAGTCATGCAAAACTCTCATAGACTTGATTTGAAAACAACCAAGAACCAACCATATAATTATCTCTGGATCTCTGTTTATGAAAAATGTCCTAAAGATCTTGGAGAAAGACAAAGACTGGATAGAATATGGCAAAGGCTATCAAATCTGACGAGCTATATTGATTCATGTTCCTTCACAAAATTCTAGTTGAATTTGAGTATAATACAACATTAAGACTAAATCAGTTGCACGATAAACTGAAGTAAATTCTACAATTTTAAAATCGTTGCAATCTCAACAGCCAGCTAACAATTGATTTACTTGGTCCCAACGGAAGAAACTTTGTCCCGATTTGCAGGCTCAAATGAACTCCCAGAAAGTGTGGCACTGGTAGTTGTTGAATACTGGGGGTTAGAGTTAGCAGTTGATATACCGGGCGGTCCTGAAGTCGGTGGCCTTTGAGGCGTCATGCCCATTGGAGGCCTTGGATTTGAGTTCGCTAAGTTCATAGCCATCCTGTTTCCTGGTAACGTTGGTGCTACACCTCGTGATGCCGAGCCAGGTAAGCCAAGTCGAGCAGCAATTATCTGTGCACGTTCCTGGAAAAGCCTTTGCTTTGACCTGTCTAGTTGCTCCCTCACTCTCATTGTCACATTATCCATCTCGTTGAAGAATGCTAACTTGCTTTCCAACTTATGCAGCTGCAAAAAGAGGGGATAGTTCAGCGAAAATGTAACACTTGTCGAAATTAACTTTGATCGAGATACCTGTTTTTCGATTAATATCATGGAAAGTTGACGAATTTGGTCCTCTTCCTGATTAGCCAGAACTTTGGCCTTCACAGCTGCTGCTGAGAGTGTCGTAACTGCAGCACGCTTCAGCTTATCGATTTTATCCTCTTTTTTACTTGTACCTTTGGAGCTTTCTTCTTTATCCTTGCTTTGGTTATCATCTGTTAAAGAAAAAATAAACAGGTATGATAATACAGGCAGTCGGTACATAAATCTAAAGATTTTCACAGTTTTAGACCTCCAAAAAATTCTGGCAGATCGCAGGTAAAAGTAGATTTCATGATTTGGATGTGTTTTTCTACACTCCTAAGAGTTCGTTAGGCCACCTAAGGGGTAGAAGGGTAAATAGGCATGGGAGTTAGTTGGAGCTATTCAGTGCTATTCTTTTTAAATAGAGAGGAAAGGGATACTCGAGTGGGAGGGGGTTCCTAGGCACCTTATTCCTAAGGTTTATCCTGTAATTTCTTGCTCTACTATCAATATATCTAAGATTCTGTTTTAATTTTTAATTTTTATAAATACAATAGGGGGGTTGGGGGACTCAAACCATAGATAGAACTATTATACATTCGTCAGTTTTTTTTTTATAGGAAAAAATACTTTCATTGATGAATGAAAAGTACAAAAGAGGCCATAAAAGAAATTACATAAATCCACTCCAATGTATAATGAGAATGATTAGACTATAATACATTCGCCAGTTGAGCTATGCTAACACTCACATTCTGTTCTTATAAAGTTAGTATCCTAACAAAGTTCAGCAAATCAATCATGGTCACATGCCACAAGGGATTTAGCCCAGCCAGATACTTTAAGAAAATAAGGTCACCAACGCTGATTACTTTTTGTACAAATGTTCAGTTTCTAGCGCTTCCAACAACAAATTCTTTTGAAACTTCCCTTTTTATCTTTGATTCCTCATGATTGGAAAAAAGTTTTTGTAGTCTTTTGGGAGGGAGCAATCTCTTCCCCTGGCCCTAGGGTTGATGCTTTCTTTTTATAAATATATTCTCAGAATTCTGTTAGGATGCTAGCGTTACAAGACAGAATCTGAGTTTTATTTTATCACAATGAGAAAATTACAAGGAAACCCTAAGTGTAGGGCACTTACCCTCCTGGGATAAGCTAGCCCATGTCTAAACTCCCAAATAAATTCGATACCTTCTCTCAAGCTTCTCCTATTTAAAACCAACTCTCTATAGGACTAATAACCCTTAAGCCCCTACTAATACTCCTTAATACCAATATGCCCTGAAGTTGGTAACTTCCATTTCTTATACCAAAAAAAAAAAATAAAGATAGCAGATCAAGCATGGTTTGTATGAAACATTCTATTGGGCTGGTTAGCGAATTGAAAAAAGGAGAGTGGAGGCTCTGTAACCCTTCAAAAATTCATCCAAGATAATGAGATAAGGAGGTATTATCACTTTAGTATCACAGCGACAATTCTAGGGATGTTTTATGACTACAAGAATGGAGTCTCGAATGGAGTTTGTCGAAGAGAAAATCATGGAAATTCCAAATACTATTCAAAAGCAAATGAGTAAGGCACGTGTAGAGATGGCTATTGAAGAGGCGAAGTTGATTTCTAAAAATGTTGATGGGGCAATGAGTCGTGGAATGAAGGAACTCTTGAATCAAATGAGAGAGTACCGAAAAGCTGATCAGGAGAGTTGATTTAAGAATCAAGAAAAAAGGGAAATGAAGTCAAGAAAGATGAGTTAGCAGAAAAGGACAAAATGAAACCAATCTAGGGAAAACCTTAGCCCCAGTTTTTGATTTATGCCTAAGATAGCTTAAAGTGCCTGTCTTTGGCGGGGGAAATCCACACGAGTGGCTCACAGGTCAAAAGATATTTCTCCATTAATCAACTATTGGAAGCAAAGAAGATAGAAGCAGGCCAGCTATCCTCTGTTTAGAAGGTCTTGCTCTTAAGTAGTATACATGGGCCGAGGCTCGAAGACCACTTTAGAGTTGGAAAGAAATTCATCGAGCTTTATGAGGAGATATTCGTCGAAGAGGATTGGTACCCTTCATGAACATTTCTTTTCTTTAAAACAAGAAACCACATTGAAGGATTACCGAGAGAAGTTTGAGGACTACTCTGGAGTGATATTTGCTCGATGATGAATCAATGGAAGGAAAATTCATGCAAGGACTCCAAGAAGACATTCGCTTTGAAATGCAGGTAGTCCAACTCGCGAGGAATCATTCCAATTATGGAGAGAGCCGAGGAAATTGAATACAAGTTGGCTGCCTATGAAAACAACAAGTGAAGTGGAACTGCTAAAGTTTTGGGCTCAATGGTAAATCAACTTCCTTTAAATCCTAATCGAGCTGCTTTTGAAGGGAAAAGTGAAGCAAGTGGAAAGATTGCAGGAATTCCTTTGAAGAGGCTCACAGACACAGAACTGCAATCTAGATGCGAGAAAGGGTTGGTTCGCTTCCATCCAAGCTTCTTGTCCAATTTGATGGAAAGAATCTTCCTATTGGCCATGCAGATACAAATCTGTCCTACATTTAATAAACAAGATTTCTCTAAGGTTAGACCAAACAAATGTGGCGTTAAGAAATTGGACATCCCAAGTTAACAAACTTAACAGAAGTCCTGCACTCCTTTTGCGGTTCTTGATGGATCCTTTGTTTGAAAGTTCCTAAAAAAAATCATGTCAATATTATTCAACAGGAAATAAAATGTATTCCCATCTAATTGGAACGTTCAAGTTTGGAAAGCCTTGAACAATTTCTTCACGAAACAGCAGCCCTTAACTGGTGGGGGGTTCAAAATCTACAAATGGAGCAAAATAAAAAAGAAACACGTACCTGCTCCTCCAACAACTGAACTTGGTTTAACTGGTTGTGGTGTTGCGTTCTCTGCTGAGAGTAAAGAATCAGAGACCTTGCCTGCTCCCTGGTCAACCACAGATTTAGATGTTTCAGTTTGTGCAGGTTCATTCTTGTCGTGAGAAACAGGCACCATAGCTACATCGTTTGAGGCTTCTTTAACTGAATTGACAGCAACCATTGGCTGAGGATCGTTCACAGAGGGTAGAGAATTTGGTACAGCATCTAATTCTTTTGATGTTTTGGCAGAATGAGATGGAACTTGATTATGGATCTCAGTTTTTTCAGCGTGCATATCTACATCCTTTGATGACAACGTAGATTGTGATGGCTTTTCAACAGAAGTTCCTTCTCCCAACTTTTCAACTGGATTTGTTGTCAATTTTGATTCTATATTTTCAGGTTCCTTCACAATGCTCGTTCTTTCATCCTTGGCTAATTCTGGTTCTCTCAATTCTTTCAAGTTACTTGTTCCATCTGGACCAGGATTAACAATTGAATCATGCTCTCTGATAGCATCCGAAGAATTTCCATTATCCATTGTCGTTTCCTTTGTCACAGAGTCTCCCTTTTTTATGTTACTGTTAGTAGATAAAGTTTTGTCTTCTAAGACTGAAGTAGAATTGCCTTGTCTCTGTGTCACACACTGTTCACTGTCATTTTTCTGAGCTTCCACATTGACAACACTGCAAAAGTATTGATGTAATCAAAGATAGAACCAAACTAAAACAAACATGTCAAGTCTCAACGTCGAGTACCTCTCTGAATTAGCCTCTGCATTCTTGTCACCTGGTGGATCTTCTAAAATAAAGCAGTGTCTTGTAGCCAGATCTAAACTGGAAGATTTCTGAGACATGCTTTTTAAAGAAAAATGGGCTGATGCACAGGCAACATCTGATCCAACTAACCGTGCAAGGAATGCAGCCTGAAAAGAAAATATTTTACGAGTTAAGCAATAAGGAATAGAATTTATGATTATAGGGAGCAGCGCTAATTCCTGGGAAGGAACAAGGAGTACAGGCTTCAGCATTTATTCTTCCATCTTTAAATATGATAAACAGGATAATAACTAAATTGAAGGTAATTCTGGGCAATGACAGAAGCCAAGGAATGAGAACTTGTAAAAATAAGTGCCAAGACTTGGTGCATGTTCAAACATCGATTACAAAGAAAAATTTAGAAGGCTAAGGCAGGTTCAGGATAAACCTACATTTTCTAGAGAATTATTTGAACTGCATACAAATAAAGAAGAAAAGGGAAAAGAGAGCAAGAATCTAGAATCAACAAAGTTGACATAGACCTCCAAGCAAAGTAGTAAAGTTCATACAAAGTGAACGTCCAAACTGATCCTTTGCAGAGCAGACCTGGTGCATCATATATGCTAACAAGAATTAAGGTGTCTGCCATGTCATCTAGAATTAAGATCTATCACGTGCAATCATGTTCCACCTTCGGGACTTAAGAAAAATGAAGAAATTTCTAGAACCAAGTTCAATACACAGAAGGGACCTACTTAAGTGACGACTCTAAAAGTTCACTGCACAAATATAAATAGTTTTACTCTTAGATGCATTTAATGGAAAGCAAGAAACTTACAAACCATGTGACTTAATTCTAAACTGCTTCATAGCAACAATGGAATCACCGTATAGGATCTGGCAAATGACAAATCTATTATACTTGATGTTTTAGATATACCAATGAATTAAAAATGATTCAAGATCGATCAAATTAAATTAGGAAGACTGCCTATTTCATTAGTTCTTATATTCTAAATTTTATCTTACCAGTGCCATGACTGAGGATGTTTGTTTTTTCGATTTAATCTTACATGCTTCCCTGTATTTTATTCGCCTATATAGTTGGCATCCCTCCCCCTTGTTCTCTTCTCTTTTTATCCTTCTTTTTTCTTTCTCTCTGCAACTCTTCATACATCAATGAAATTGTTTCGTTTCTTATAAAAAAAACCTTACCAGTGCCATGACAGGGTTCCCTACATCGGCAAATGAAAGTGGGTGCTGATCAGGTGTTAATCCGTAACCAATCGCTTCAAATGCCTCCCTCAAAGCATTCAAGGCAATATCTTCAGAAACCTTCTTTCCATCATCTTCTGGTTTGGAGTTATCCAAAGCAGCTTCTACTTCAACCTCTGATTTTGAATTATTTTGCTCAACTTGTACCACACCTGTATCTTCTTTGCTGGCAGTTTCCACATTCGAAGCCTCTTTTCCAGTAGTTTTATTATCCATTGATTCAGTGATATCCATAGGAGCTGATAAATCATTCTCAATTGACGGTGGAACAACAGTTTCTTTTGCGCTGACTTCAACAATGTTCTCAGATTCAAGAAAGGTATCCTCAATTGGCATTTGAATGAAATGCAATATACATTGGGCTTTTGATTTGGTGGCCACATGTTCTGCAATCTCATTCCAGTTTTCCTTGTAAAGCTCTAAAGCCTCAAGGAGGAGGAGAGTTTCCTGATCTGTCCACTTACCTCCACTAGCACCAGGAACCTCAGCAGATTCCATGAGAATAAAATCTGATGAAGACATATTAGAATCAAATTTCCCACTGGTAAAGCACTCTGAACATAAATCAAAATCTGCCTGTCAAACATGAATATTATTAGTTGATTTTCCAACAATAGCGGTAGTCAACAGATTGACCCTAAAATAAAAGTTTGATATTCCAACAATGAACTGTTTAAGGAAGGAATTTAAATTGAAAACCCACCTGCTTCTGGCAGTGGTAACGTTTCCTAGAGCAATCAGCTGAGCATGAGTTACAGTGGTACTCAACAGATGGACCCTCAGGTTTCACCATCTCTTCAGAAATTGCAGATTCTCGAAGCAATCTAGGTGGAGCGGTGGTAACATTGGTTTTTGGAACAACAGATGGGCAGGATTCTAGTGTTTCAAAATGAAACAACTTCTCCACCAAAGATTCCTTTTGATTTTCATCCTCAACATCACTTGTTGAAGTTGATTTTGCGGGTAGGAAGGGGTGAAAATTAATTAAACCCCAATGGTCTAGAAACTCCATCACCTCCTGTCTAGCATCTAGTTCTCCAACTTCCAGCTCTGATAAATCTTTTGATACAATCTGCATACTGGGATTCGCATGAAATTTTTTCATAATCCAATTACGTATCTCAATATATATTTCAGGACTTCGAGTGCTCGACTTTCCACTGAAAAACGAAGATATCGAGCGTTCCTCAATTGGGTGGACTTCTGTCCATGAAAACCAACCTGAAAAAAAAGACCAAAGTTATAATCAAAAGAACTTGTGAATTTCTCTTTACAAATAAAAGAAAGAAATCCTTAGATTAAGCTTGTTGAAGAACCAGGAAGGAAGAAATGAAAATTTTGTCAAGCAAGGAATAATTAAACTTATTGGATGGCTAGTTATTCCAAGGTAGCAATTGGCAAACCAGATCAATTTAATCTCAGTACATATTCTAGATAATTAAGAAACTGTAAGAGACAAACCATGAACAAGAAATAGAAGGCAAAACTAAAGGCAAACAGAAAACACTGGTTGAGACTCCCTCTCCAGGCCCATAAAGAAAATCTATCTATGTAGTTGACCAATCCAAGACAGCAGACATCTTTCAAATAATTTCACATATCAGAAGATTATATAAAAGGTAATTATGCTAAATCTCAAACTCTCAACCGCCACAGAAATTAATGAAAACTAATGATCCATTCAAGAGAGTTGGAGGTACTGCAGGTCAGCTCTAATTTTAGGCTGTCACTGCTGAAGAAATGACTAATTCACAGCCAAAGTTTTTGCAAGGTTGAAAGCTTACATTTTGAGGTTAATGCAAAAATGCATTAGACTTCCATTGAAACAGCAACTGAGGCCTAAACTCAATACGTCATTGGGTTACAAAATAAAATCACACATTATTTTTATATTTATTTTTTGTATTATCTTTCATAAATTGTGCAAGAGACTATAAGCTCATTTTATCGAAGAGCTTAGTGAAGAGATCAAATAAACTAACTAACAGAAAGGTAGCTTCTGAAGCAAACTAACCGAAATAATAACAAACAACACTAACTAAATTCCTATTACATAATACAAACACCTAGGTGCAAGAAAGAGCTCCAATTAAAGATAAACAAAGATAACCTAAAAATACCAATAGATGGTACAATTTTGCAGCACAAAAAAATATGAAAAAGTACATTATCCATAAAACAATCAAAAGATATAAAAAATGAGAGTTTTTCTGACTGGGTACTCAAACACCAAACAGTATGAATGATCTGCTCTCTTGCACTCTTATGGGACACCCTTTCAAGAAAGAAAAGAAGAAACTATGGGAAAACATCAACCGAGCTTTCTATTGGAATATTTGGCTTGAAAGAAATAAGAGGTTTTTTCAAGGGAAGGAAAAGCCTTTTTACTGTATTGTTTTAAATGCTATTTCATGGTGCAAGCTCTCCCCTCTCTTTAATCACTATAGTCACTCTACCCTCCTCTCTAATTGGAAGGGTCTATTGTAATCCCTCCCCTTTGGGGTTTCCCCATCTTTTACAATTTCATATATCAATGAAATTGTTTCTTATCCAAAAAATAAAAAACACCAAAACCCCTCAACCCTGAATTATCTCCTTTATTCCAACCTAGGATGAAATAATCTACTGAATAGACTGATAATATTTTGGCTTATTCATCATAAATGACACGTCTTTTCAAACCATAAAATATTTTTGAAACTTGCAGGTTTTCTACGAAATGAGAAATGAAAGAAAGCCAACACAAATGGGCTAGAAAGTTATGAAAGGGGTCTAATTTCCTGTTGGTTAAGCCATCCTCCTTCGCAATTCACCCAGATGCATGAACTTTCAGAGAGCT
The DNA here is from genome assembly GCA_037833695.1 of Sechiopsis laciniata. Lineage (NCBI taxonomy): Eukaryota > Viridiplantae > Streptophyta > Magnoliopsida > Cucurbitales > Cucurbitaceae > Sechiopsis > Sechiopsis laciniata. Next base: position 8,561,016 of record JBBMKA010000001.1, read on the forward strand.
AAATTAGGCTAATTTCTTGCAGTCTATCACAGTTTCAGAAAAGAAAAAGGAGCTCAACATATAACTATAATTTCTTCAACCACTTCCTTATATACACATTTCTATAAAACTACCCTCGCTTAGGCTTAGCAAAGAGACTTTTTTACAAAAATGAAGTATACAAACGTGCACCGAACTTCCATTGAAACAGATACACAAAGCTCAATGTACATTTAGATATGCACCACAAAAATACTGAATTCCTAACCACAAGAAAGAAAACTGAAAACCTTTCCTTCACCGTACGTAAACATCAAGCCCTAACTTCAAAATTTCCTCCTATAACTGCTTTTATTTTATTTTTTTCTCAACAGGGAAGTCATTTCCATAAACCCTAAAATAATTGGCACAAATAAGGATCTCACACAATAGTAGAAACAAAAACTCACCGCAATGATTCGGAACGACATGAACATTCGCATCCCTAGATTTAACAGCTTCGAAATCAGCTTCCAAAGACGCATCCAAATTCGCCAACCTGCTCGCTTTGTTCAATTCCTCCGCCGCAGCGGCCAGCGCTTCTCCACGCTGAGCTTCGGAGCCCTGCGCCTTAACCGATCCCGCCGCCGCATTAGCAGAAGCTGTTCCAGCGCCATTGTTAGGGCCAAGTCGAGCTCTGGTGAAGGGGCCGCTATGATTTGGAGGATTCGAAAGAGCAGATTTGTCGCGAGTGATGCGTTTTGAGGACGCGGATGAGGAGTTCGAGCCACCCAGAGCGCTGGCCTTTCGCTTCTGAGCTCCACCTCGACGGCGAGACGATGGCGGCTCCGATGAAGGCGAAGCGGTGCTGTTCGCCGGTAGGTTTCCGGCGTCGCGGCGTTTCTCCTCCATGTGAGGATTTGGTTGGAGGTTCTTGAATTCAGTGGCTGATTATCGTACTGTTTGCTTTTGGGAACTCCATTGTTGCTGATTGTTTTTGTTATTGGAACACCCAACTTTCTTCCTTCCTTGATGCATTTTCTTATACTTTTACTTCCAAAAATTAGGAGAAAATTCTATTTTTACTAAAAATATTAGACTCAATTTTATTTTTTATATATATAACACATGTGTGCTCGCCCCCGCACATGTAGGAGAAGTTAATTCGTTGTAATTTAATTTAATTTTATAGTTGCTTTAAAAATTGTCATTGTCGCATTACACATACACTTTGGTGACAGTGTGTGCATAAAAAATTGAAAGAAAATTAATTTAATTTATGGTGACTATCTACCGAATATAGTGAGAAAAGTTGATGTACAATTGATTGAAGCAATTTTGGGCAATAAAAAATTGGCACGCCATTACAAATTAATGTCAAAATTTAATTAAATTTGAAAACAATTATAAATGAATGTCACAAATTTAATTAAAGCATAAATTGATTTATTTAAAATTTTGGTCAAAACCAAACTAGGCTCAAGTTCTTGTAATAGCATGAAAGGCCAATATAGCTTAAGTTTAATGGTCTAGCTCAAAGGTGCATGTGACTCATGAAGCCCAAATTCACAAGTCTATAAAAATTCTATAAATAGAGAATTATTCCTCGAAGAAGGAAGATTTAAAGACTACAAAATATCCATCTAAAGAATTGTAGTATCCAAAAGTCAAGTTTAAAGACCTTTAAAATAAGTCAAGAGAGTCAAAGAGTTCAAGGATTAAGTTTCAGAACTCAAAACACTCAACGATAAATGTTTCAACAAATTGATCGCTTTCTCGTCTACGAGATGAAGATTCAGTTTTCCCACTATTTGAGAACGAGCTTTAAGTTCTCAAATTAAAGCCTACATCATCATCTAAGTTGGGGTGTTCAAAAACCGGCTCGAACTGATCCAAATAATTTAGTTTGGTTCGATTATTTTCAATACAAATAAATTTTCGGTTCTAGGCTTTAAAAATCTAGAAAAATCAAACCGAATCGCATTAATAAACATTCACTGTTTTAAAATTAATTCCCAACGAGCCCAATATATCTCAGCCCACTTTGAAAGCCCATTTTCACTCATTTGTTTGTTTATATATGACTTTTACCAATTAAAACCCCATCTTTTTAATTTTTATTTTTTCCCTTTCATCTTCCATAGTTCTCTTTTTTTCTTTTCATCTTTTTTTTCTTTCCTATTCTTCTTCTTTCTCCCATGTTCTTCTTTTCTTCTTCGATTATTGTTTTTTCTTAATCATGTTTTGCATGTAGTTTTCTATTTTGTTCTATCGATTTTTCTATCCTTCACTTATTTATGTTCTCTTTTCTCCTCCACTACGTAAGCCATCGCTTCATCTGAGAAAAACCATAAAACAAAGTTTTTTTTTTTTTTTTTTTTTTTTTTCTTTCTTCTCAGTTTGGTTAAACCAATCCAAATCTGTCTTAAACGAAGCATGAAAATTCAGTTCTAAATACAAAAATCAAATATAATTGATTTTGGTAGGTTTAAAATTCTCAAAAATCGATTTAATCGGATCGGTTCATGGTTCAATCCAAATCGAATTGTGTACACCCCTACCTCTAAGTAGATCATCAAGTTAAAGGTCCCAATCAAATCAACAAGTTAGAGGCCGATCTAAGACCAACAAACCAAAAATCAATCCAAAGATCAACAAAGTAAGCTCGAGAATAAGCTATGAAGTCCTTGAAATAAATCTTCCTTTGAAAAACTCTAGAGCCCTAGAGACAAATCTACACTCGAGAACAAGCTGAAAAATCCGAATAATATACCAGAGATGATAGCCCAGACATACACAAATCAAATCAAACACATGTCTCGTTTGTACTTATCTATCGAAATCTTGTGAGAACAAGTGCATGTAAGCTGGCTCACACATTCATTTGTAGATATAAACCGTTTAAAGCTAAATTTAATAACAAAGATATATTTTTTTTAAAACACTTTTTTGTAATTGTTTATTTTCAAAACTTGGTTTGATTTTTTGAAAATTGTACAAAAAAGTAGATAACAAAAGGAAGTAAATACTAATTATAAGCTTAATTATTAAAAATTAAGTAGTTATCTAACTCACCTTTTATATATATATATATAAACACCCAAACTTATGGGTGTGTGTTATATTTATTTCACCCTATTTTAAAAGAGTGCATTTGATTTAAAAAGGAAAGTTCAACCATTTCATTCCCACCAGACAGCTCTTCATAAACATTCTTAAACACACAAATTATTTATTTATTTTACAAGCCACACTCTACATTCAACAGAAATTTAAATTACAAACCAACAACTAGCAGGATCATAGCTTAAGGATTCATAAAGACTCCAAATATCATTTTTCTTGTCATCATAATCTTCCTTCTCCTCTGGTTTTTATTAGCATAACATTAACGTTCTGTGATCATCTGTATGTCATCTTCGCCATGGTGATCGTGAGGATAAAATGTTACACTCGGTCGTGGCTCTATATCTTTTGTAAAAAGTTCGTTTTTGATATCACCCGGATAAGACGAGAGATTTGGTCGTGGTTCAATATCTTTAGCGAAAAGTTTGTCTTTGATATTATCATTTGGGTAAAATGTGGCACTTGGTCGTGGCTCAATGTCCTTGAAAAAAGATTTCTTTGCAACATTTTGAGGATAAAATGAAACTGTTGGTCTTGGTTCAATATCCTTGACAAAAGGCTTTTCAATTTCAAACTTCATGTCTTCAAGGCAATCTTCTTCTTCCATCACCTTTCTCCAATGTCCTCCTGGTCCATGCCTTGATTCTATGCTGTTCACAAGCTAAGTGCCCCCATCATAGAAATAAACAATCAAAAGAAAGAGAAAATATCATTACCATTTAGTAGGTTCTTGGGTTAGAAAGAATATAAAAAGAAGTTTCTGATCAACTTATTCAAGAATGAAGAAGGCTTGGACAAAAATATAATTTACAAGAAACCTGCTACATTTAAGAATAAACACACAAAAAAGGCTTTGAAGTTGTTTACTATACCCTAAATCATTGTAGACTTAAACACACAAGAGCCTAAAAATTATCGAGGTTGGAGTTCTTTAGCATCTCATTTGATAACTTTTTTATTTTTTATTTTTCTTTTTTTAAAATTCAAGTCTGTTTTCACTCAAATTCTTTACAAAGAAATTCAGTATCTGAATTCTAACCAAATTTCACAAATCTACATAAATTTATGGAAAATTGCCTTTTTTTTCCTTTTCTTTTAATTTGGTTTTTAAAATTATAGATAAAAGATAGATATATTAAAGTAAGAAGAATTTTTATTTATATATATATATATTTGCGATAGAATCTTATATAATTACCTAGGCTTAAGTTTCAAAACTTTCGATTTCTAAAAAAGAACAAAGTTTGAAAATTAAAAACCAAAATAATTAAGTTTGTAAAAAGCAAATGATGCAAAAATAGAGAGGAAATTCCATACCAAAAGAAGTAAAAAGAGAGTGATTCCAAAGGTTGAAATGATCTTCATTTCTTTCACACACTAGCTATTGTCTTTCTTTTCTTTTCTTGTACATATATGGCTCAAAACCTTGGCTATTTATAGATAAATTCCAAAAAGGAATCAACAGTCCTTTTCCATTTGGAATAAAAAAAAAAATTGTTAAATAATTTTAGTTCCTCAAATACTATGGAACAAATCATAGGCGGATTTAGCTAACAAAAATAGTAGCTTAGTAATGTATTCTTATGATTAACAAATCATAAGTTCAAATAATCTATTTTCGAACAAGATGAATTTGAAATAAAATTTTGTTAGAATTCTATAGTAACGCATTATTATAGAATGTTTCAAAAAAAAAAAAAAAAAAAAAAAACTTTTACTATAGAACAATCCTAACAATTCTCACCCAATTATAAGAATGAACAAAGAATAAAAAAAAAATTCCAAATAGCAACAAGATGTAAGTAATATTAATAATTTTTTTAAAAAAATTATTATATATTGTTTTTTTTAGTACATACGGAGAGAAGGGGACAAATACTCATTTTCAGGGTCAAACTTAACGTTAGTGTTAAATTGATTTTTAACCAAATAATAAAACTATTGCGTTATTGACCCATTCGATATATATATTGTTTTTTTAAACATTATATATAACACATAATTGTAGATATCCCATAATTCGATATATATATATATATATATATATATACTTTGTTTTTTTAAACATTATATATAGCAAATAATTGTAGATATCCCATAAAAGTGGTTGATTCAATAATTGCTCCTTCATGCGTGATGAGATAATCAAATTCTTACAAGGAAAAAGAAATTTGTGGTTCCGTTCTCAAAGGTGGTCCAATCGGTAGAGGTGCTCAAATGACTTAAGTAATCGGGACCAATTTAACCAAGTTTGATAAGTTAAGTTGCGTTAAACAAATTTTTTGAGTTGAATTAGGCTTAAATTAATAAAATTTTCATGAATTTAATTAGGTCTAAAGTTAACATAAAATTAACTCGAGCTAACACGACTCGAATTAATTATTAAGTTTATTTTATTTTTACCTATAACATAAATTATATATGTATATATTTATTTAATTTAATTATTATTTTGACACTTTTATTTTCCAATATTTTAAAAAATATTTTTTAAGTTTTTAAAAAGGTGTCTATTATGAAAAAGTATGTAGTCAAATTATGTCTTTTTTTTTTTTTTTTGCTTTAATTATCTATTTGCTTTATGAGAAGTTGAATTATCTCATCTATTTTTGTTGTTTTAATTATCTATTTACTTTATGAAAGTCAAATGTATTTGTTGTTATGTTCTATAATTGAAATCTTCTATGAATGTATGACTAATGATGAGTAGTTTTTTATTCAATATGTTGCATATTAATATTTATATCCATTTCATTATATTGATACGAGGTTGGAAATTGTATTTTGTTTATATATATTGCAGGGTTAATTGATGAAATATATTTATATTTTCAATATATTCATGAACTCGATGACTCAACCCAACCCAAAAATATAAGCATTGAGTTGGATTGAGTTGTCTCTTTAATTGAGTTAGGTTTGATTGAAAAAGTGATCGACCCGATTTTTTAGATTGATCCAAAAATTACCCTCAACCTAACCCATGTGCACCCCTTCGCAATTGGAACCCATATTTGGTACCCATGATATTCTTGAAAGGTGCTCCACATTTGTTCCTTTGATGTGCAACCACACTTTGTGTCTAACAAATGTTTATTCGATATAACAATGCATATTGTGAAGTAAAAAAATCATGCTAACTATGAACTAACTAATGTTGATTTTATCTTCAAATCTTAAACTAATGAAACTTAGAAAATTATCAAATTTTTAAAAAAAGTTATAGAAAATAAAAATTATGAATGGAAATGATAGAATATGCTCTTCAAATAAGTTGTTTGGGGTATTCTAGATAGATGAAATTCTTAAGTTTTTTATATGATCTATCTTTTGATGCCTATATAATATATATATATATATATATTATATATATATATCACAATTTGAGTCATATTTTGTTGTTCTTTAGCCCAAAAAATAGAAGAAAAAAAGAATTAGAGAACAACATAATATAGCCTAAATTAGACTACATATGTGAGCATGAAAATATAAGTATGATGCTAAGATATGACCTAAATTTTTCTAGGAAATTTTCACAACTCTTTTGAACTTCCATCACTATTAAAAAAACCATATATAATGATTATAATGCATTGTCATAACACTCTTATGTTACTCTAAACAAGATGCATAGTATCACACAATTATGGTGATAATAATAACAAAAATCGACTAAATCGAATCGAATTGAACCAAATCGAATCAAACCAATTCATTAGTTTGGTTTGATTTTTTAACATAATATTCAACGTTATATTGATTTTTATTTGAATAAACTCAAAAGTTATTGGTTCGGTTCTTCGGTTCGATTTCTATTCGAAAAAATTTATAAAAACCAAATCGAACGAAAGTTGATTTATTTACTTTCTTAAAAAAAAAAAAAAAAAAATCATTTATATATAAAAAAGATTTGAAATTGGTCTTTGTGGTCAGAAATGTTAAATTTCCCATTAAAAAAACTAACATTCTCTCTCTTCAACTCTTCTCTCTCCACCTCCCTCAATTATTTTCTATACTTATCTGTTCTGCAATTTCTAAAAAGGAAACCCCACAAATACACAAAACCCATTTTCTCCATTCAATTTAATCATAATGTTCGAAACCCTTCACATTTCACCCATGGATTGGACACTCTTCACGACTGAGAAATCTCCATTTTCATGGATTCCAACCACCATTTTTGTACCAGCTCCACTACCACAACAAGCTTTTCATCAGCTTCACTTTTTGCTTTTCCTCTATAAATATCTCCCAATTCATTAAATTAAGCAAGAGGAGTTCAACACTACAAATCCATATTAACAAATTAAAAACAAATAATATCTCCCAGTTTATATTATCGTCTACCAGATAAGTGATGTGAACTTCTAACTCTATATATTGTTAAAAAGAATTAACACTTCATTTCATAAATTCCAGAATCAACAATACGAATATATTCGAAAAATGTTTGTAGTTCGAATAACCCAATCCTTTATAATCCGAAAAAAAAAGAACGACATTTTTGTTGAAATATGTCTTGCATCGTGTAATGTCCCACGATTATTGAACCAAAACCTAGACAAAATATGTAATTAGGTTTATGTTTTTATTTTTGGACATTTATGTAATTTCGATCATATATATAATAGAATTTTATGAGAGTGAACGATATAAACTCTCTTAAAACTCTAGCCTCATTTAATAGTCATTCTGTATTTCTATATTTTCTCTAATAATATTTTTGTTTTCTATTTTTATCTTTGATTGTTGTTGAGTTTTCATAACATTTATCGTTAAAAAAATAATAATTAAGCTTATCACTAACCATTTCTTAATTCATTTGGTGAAAGAAGGCACCGACGGAAATAAAGCAAAAGCATGTAACACCAAAACAGTGATTTTTTTTTCTTCATAACGAACTCGGGGAAAGTTTATTGATACTACATAAAAGGAGACTGAAAAGACTCATAATATTATAATGATAAAAAGTCATATCGTCTTAGGTAGATCTTGTCGGTTAAACAATCTATAATAAATTCTGGCAGGCATATGAATTTGTTTCCAAAATATTAAAGGAAAAGGTTCAAAATCTTTACAAAGAAACGTTTTTTTAATAAAATAAATACAGATATGATATAACTACTCCAAAGTTGAAAAAAGTTTTATGTAAAACTAAAACTTTTAAATATCAACAGCCCAGCAGCATTTGTGTATACTAAAAAATCAACAGATCATTAGTTCAAATCCTCCACCCATAATTGATAAAAAATAAAAAAATTTTAAGGATCGACATTTATAATTTAGGTTAAAATACAATTTTAGTCCCTAGACTATCATATTTGTTCCATTTTGGTCCTTCAACTTTCAAATGTTTAAT
>JBBMKA010000001.1:8577960-8615725 GCA_037833695.1 Sechiopsis laciniata
GAAAAGGACCGTTGGGAAAAGATACCAAAAGAAAGCACCCCCCCCCCCCCCCCAAAAAAAAAAAAAAGAACAGAGGTCCAACCAAATGAAACGGTGAAAAGGTCAATTATATGATTAAAAAGTGTGTGTGTGTATATATATATATATATATTTTTTTTTTGAGAATATTAAAAAGTATAATTTGTTATATCATGAAGAGACATTTCATATTTATATATCTAAAGTATGAAAAATCAATGGTATAGTAAATTAGAGATAAATTAGTGGTGCATTGAGTATGAAAAATTCGAACAAAAATCGAACGAAGAATAATTATCATGACTAATCTTGTATATAATTACACATTGCTTCAATTCTTCTTTTTAAACATCTATTGTTCAGTTCGATTCTCTATTTTGAAGGATTTAAAAAAAATATATATATATATAATTTAATTGTAATTGTAATATAAATTAAATTATTAACATATCTGTTAGAATGAAAATATAAAATTTACTTTAATGATGGTTGAAAGTTCAATACATGACAAAAAAAAGTTTATATAAAAATTAAAGTTGAAAAGTACTCTTTTAATTTTTTAATTAGCAGACACAAGGGGGGGAAAAAATCAATGGGATGATTAGTTTTTTATTTTTTATTTTTGGTATAAACAAACCTTTACAACTTATATTTTATTTTTGTAAAAACATGATATTCAAATAGATGTAATATATATAATTTTTTTAATTTTTTTTATTAAAAGTTAGGGGAGACTGATTATAAATCTTATATAGAGAGTGTAACTACTCTAAAAAAATGAGAGCAAAATACTCGAAGATCAAAACGATAACTATGGTATTGAATTGAATTACTGCCACGATAATAACTAATTGACATAAATTTGTACACATGATATTATTGTTAAATTATAGGTTTACTTAAACCTATATATTTTAGGTTAAAATATCATCTAGTATTTTTTAAGTTTATTTTATTATAATTATTGTCCTATTTGATGTTCAATTTTAGGATAGTTTTTTTTTTTTTGTTGGTTTTTATATATATAAACTCTTTATTAGGCTTTCATATTGGAATCTTACTTGTATTCAAATTATTATCATCGTGAAAAGATTTCTATTAGAATTAATTTCAAATTTATTAGGAGAACCAATTTTATGCCCATCGTAAACTTTATGGAAAGTAAATGAATTAAATTATGTTCATAGCTAATTATGTTTCTTTAATCGAGATTCTCAATTATTTTGCTACCTACTTTCCAAACCATCTATTTGGACAAGATTCTAGAAATCTTCCTGGACAGGATAAAAACACCATATGTACTATTTTTTCTTTATTTTGCAAGCCTGGAAGGTAGATTTCTGCTATATTAATATTATGATTTTGAAATCAAAGTACTTCATTACATAATAAACCAAACTTTACTAGGAATCTCTCAAATAAAAGAAATCAAAACAGAAAAACAAGAAAACACTAATAAAACCTTGATCTCGATCCACAAAGGAATGATATACCTTTCAATCCAGACTTCTGATGTTGATCATATCCTCAATCCTGATCCAGGTAGATTTCTGACATCAACAATGCAAGTTTCCATAGCAATTGAGAAATATTTTCACCTCAACACATTACATAATGTAATTAAAAAAACTGTTTCTTTTGATGTTCATCATATCTTCACTGGCTGTCTCATACTATTCCATGAAGCTACATTACACAAAATGATTTTTTTTTTTTTTTTTTTTTTTAATGTTGATCATACAAAAAAACGAACAAAATATTAAAAAGAATTTACTTGAACAAAATATGAGCCAACAAATGGTCATCTTTTAACTCAAAAAATTTACTTTTGGCTGCAAATTCTCCCCTTGGCACAAAACATACAGACTAGATATTTACTTCAATCAAGCTATATCCCGAAATCTTTTTAAGTTCATGCTCGGTCATGAGTCCTCGGATATACTTTACCGAATCCCATCGTCTTGCTTTGGCATATATATTCGACAAGGTAATGTAGATGCTGGGATTTTTAGAATCCAAGGCGAGCAATCTATCAGCAACTTTTAGACCCAATTCAATTTCATTGTGCATCAGACATCCATTCAGCAGAGTTTCAAGTATGCCACTGGTTGGTGTGAAAGGCATTTGGTTGATAAATACCTCGGCTTGCTGTAGGCGCCCCGCTCGACTTAAAAGATCTACAAAACAAGCATAAAGTTTTTCAGTAGGCGTTATGTTATGGCCATTCTTCATATTGCGAAACAGAGAGATTCCTTCTTCCACCAGGCCTGAATGGCTACAAGCAGATAGCAGAGAAACAAGAGTGCTTTCATTTGGCTGAAGTCCTTCTCGATTCATTTGATAGTAGACACAAAGTGCATTATGCCCGAGACCGTGTGTTCCATAGCCCGAAATCATAGAGTTATATAAAATCACATCCTTGGGTGTAAAACCGTACTTGAATACTTTTTCGGCCGAGTCTATTTTGCTACATTTTGCATACATATCAATGAGGGCTGTCGCAACGACAACGTCGCAAGCAAAACCAAAGCAAATTAACATAGCATGCACACTTCGGCCTTTGTGCAACGAGCCTAGAAGCGCACAACAGTTGACTAGACTAACTAAGGTGAGAGCATTGAAAGTAACCCTCTCATTTTGCATTTGATTAAATAACCTTAAAGCATCTCTAGCATGCCCATTCTGTGCCAATCCCACAAGCATGGCAGTCCATGAAATCACATTCTTATCTTTCATTCTTTCAAAAACAGAAGATGCGTAGGCCAGGGATCCACATTTAGCATATAGATCAACAATTGCAGTAGAAATAACCAAATTTAAATCAAATCCACTTCGATAAATGCAGCCGTGAAGAATTTTCCCGCCATTCAGATCAGCGGTGTGAGAACAAATTTGGATGAGGCTAACAATGGTACCGGAATCAAAACCTCCATCAGTAGTAACCAACATCCGAAAGAGATGTAATGTTTCAGTGAGCAAACCGTTTTGAACGTAACCCGAAATCATAGCATTCCAAGAGACCAAACTCCTCAAGGGCATCGTATTAAAAATCCATTCAGCACTTTTGACATCACCTGTTTTACAATACATATCAATCAAAGAGGTTAACACTCTTGTATCACTACCCATGCCAAATCCCAGAACATAGCCATGAATACATTTTCCAAACTCTAAATTCCTGGTCTCCCCACAGGATTGAATCAAGCTTGTCATGGTCACAACACTAGGCTCAATTTCATTGTAAATCATATCAAGAAACACCTTAAAACCTTCACTAAACAAGCCTTCTCGCATGAAGGCACCAATCATCACGTTCCAGCAAACAACATCTTTCTCAACCATTCGTTCAAAAAACCTTTGTGCAGACATGATATCACCAGTTTTCACTAAAAAATTCAAAATTGAACTTCCTAAAAACCGACCTCTATCCAATCCCTTCCACACTGCTAATTTAATCACCTCCATCCCCATCTCATAATCCATTAAGAACGTGCATGCTTTAAGAGAAAAATTACAGGTATAACTATCTAATTCCAAACCACATCGACCCATCATCTTGAACATCTCAATACTCTCATTGTAATGCCCACTCAGCAGATACCCATTAATCATGGTGTTGCAAAGAATAGTTTTTGGTTGAGGAAATTGATCAAACAGTTTTCGTGCATTATCCAAACAACCCAGACCTGAGTATACAGCAACAAGCTTTGCAGCCAAAAACTGGTCACCAAATATGGCTTTGGTGATAACAATCTGGGCATGTATGGATTTGACACACAAAATGTTAAGGGGAACTTCTTGGAGAAGTGAGAAAAATGGTTGAAAATTGGGTTGTGGGTTGAATAGGGCATTTTTAATGGAGGATTCTGAGGCCTGTGAAATGAACCTTTTGAGAGGCAAACAAGGCAAGTGAAGGAGAGGTGGCATCAAAAGAAGGAAGGAGGATGGGTGTTAAAGAAAGCCATTGTCAAAGGACTTGAAGTATGAAGGACTTTTGACTTCTTTGAAATACTGTCAACCATTGAAGGATAATTTCTGCTTCGAGCAAACACTACAACAAAAACAAACTAACAATTTCAAACCACATTTTCATCTGGAACTATGAATATAAGCTAAGTAGTAGACTCACATTTTCTTGTCACTTTAAACATACTTGCTTCATGAAAACTAATGCATTGCAAAGCTTTTTCTACTCACTTTATTAGAACATTAGCAGCAGGAATTTTGTTTTCAAAGTCATATCCCACACAAAAAGTAATAGCACGATGATTTTCCAGCCAACATAACCAATGATTGTCGCAAAGTTCAACTTCATACTTTTTATTTGGAAGAGAATAACAAACTAGACATTAATCATCCCATTTACGGTATTCATAATCATTCAATAAGGGGAAAGCGGATAAAACGCGAATTTAAGTACACAAATTGAAAAGGAAAGGCAGAGAGCCATGCACTAAAATCACCACAATTGTCCAGAACAGATTACACTGACTTAGCAGTTGTGGAATAACCATTATGAAACCCAAAATCTCAGGGGGAAAAGAAAATGGTAGAGAATGGTTCGGTGATATCACTAAAGGAGTAATCTACTTTCAAAACCGTCAATGAAAAAAGAAATAGTAGACTGTTACCGGAATCTGTACGGATGGATATCGACACTTAACGACGGCCGGTGAGATGTCGATAACGCTCGACGGCGAGATCGGCCGGACGGGAGGGTTCGACGAAGGAGCAGATATCTGTGAAGGAAGTAAATCAAATGGCTGAAAATGAACCCTATGCTTAAAACGACGTTGTTTAGAATCTAGATTGATTTAGGCATAGATTTATAACAATTAACATTTAACAACAAGATTAGTTTTCAAAAACCCAAAAAAATGGCTAAAATACGATTTTTGTCATGTTAGTGTCCAATTTTAATTTTTAGAGTTCAGATTTTCAATTTTATTTCTCACATATTAAAAACAATATATTAAAGGGGTATTTTTAGAAGTAAGCCAAATTGGAAAAATATTTACAAAGCAAAGAAATATTTAACAATCAAGTTATGATATAATTAATATATAATAGTGTATTAATAGACAATATAGTACTAATAACATATAATATTATATTCATACGATAAATATTAGTAATACAGTATATTTGACTAGATTTGTAATTATTTTGTTAAACTAAATCATCTATTACAATTTCCTTATATTAAAATTGAATGACAATTGGTGACATGTTAATTTCATGATTCTATAGTAATCGATTTCAACATTTGATTTTTTTTTATCTATATTATGGTCCCCCAATTTATATTCACCGAAAAACAGTACGTCCATATTTTAAATCAAGCTTCTGCAATATCTCTATTTTTAAAACTCAAATACAAAACTCAAAATCACAAAGCCCTAAAAAATCTTTCATCCAAAATACATAAAAAGATCGAATAAAAGAGAATTTTAAATCAAACTTCTGCAATATCTCTATTTCAATTACTTAAAAAAAAAAAAAAAAAAAAAAAAGATTATATATTTATTTTTTAAAAATGCTAACTATCATCCATTAATCATCATCTTTTTAAATTCAACATTATTTTTTATTTTTTATTTTTATAATCAATATCGTCAATGCTTATAACTCCCTCAAAAAAAAACCACAACTCCCAATTCAACTGCAAAACACACACAAATCCTTTTTGTGTTTGGTTTTAGGAGTAACAATATATGGGCACATTTTGTTTCTTTAAAATTTTGGTTGTTTTGAGTGAAATTTAGAGAGTGGAAATCGGAGAGATGGCTCCGCCGTTACGCCGCCGTGGAGGAGGCAGTTTCCGGTGGCTTTGGCGGCGGATTTATGGGTTATTAATAGCGAGTATTGGGATTTGCATTGTGACGAAGTTGCTGTTTGTGCCCACAAAAAAACCTTCACTTGCTTGCCCTTCTTGCTACTGTGATTGTTCTTATCATGATTTTCTTCCCCTCAATTGTAGTAAGTTTTTTTTTTTTTTTTTTAATGTTATTGAAACATAATATTCATCTTAAAACTGTCAATAAAGTTCAATTGATATTATTTATAATTTTATGATTTAAAGATTATAACTTTGAATTCTCTCATTTAAATATGGTAGATGATGTATGATATAATAATTAATTAAAAGTATCAGCTATCACATCTGGAAATAGTGGATTATGTGACTTGGTTTTTTTTTTTTTTTTTTTTTTTTTTTTTGTGACCTAGTTCTAACCAAACCACTTATGCTGATTTATTTTGGCTTAGGTTAACTCTACGTTTAATGTTTATTATTTGGCCTTTTATCAATTTGTACAGAATATTGAAAGAAATTCATGCCAAATGTTAGATTTTCTTTGACCATTTTTTTTAATCAATTATTTTATATTCAAATATTCAATAAATATTAAGTTATTAAATATCTTTAACGAATAAAAATAAATTGCATCAGCAAAATATCTGGTTATGTTGTTTTTCTTTATTTATTTACTTTTTTGTTTCGTTTTCAGTATATTATTTAAATTCATATATATGCTCATAAATTAGCATCATACATTTTTTTTTTTTAATTAACAAGCATAGATATTTTGAACAGAATCTACCCAATCATAATTTTTCATATCATCAATTTATTTATAACAATGGAAACTATTCTTTTATTGTAGAGTTCGTCATGAACGACAACAACTCAGTTACAGGTTAGTTCACTATTTAATTTCATCAATCTTCTATTATAATTTTATTGAAATTAAAAGTTTGATGAAAAATTATGAGCTGTTTTGGTCTGTTTTCAAAAAGAACTTTTCCTAAATTAGCTTTTTAAAAAAAAAAAATTAGAAATTATTTGGATTCAGAATCTCTCTCTTTTATTTTAGTTATTAAATATGAGTATTTTCCATCTGCTTTTAAATATCCAATTTTAATTTAGAAAACAAAATTAGTCATTTTGTTAATATTTGTATAAAAAAAATTATTTTTTCTCTATAAATTTTAGAATTTGTTCACATTTTATCTTTGATTTGCATTAAAATTATTAATATTATTAAATAAATTTCAATTAATATTAACTTTAAATTTATCATAGAAATTAATTTTGAGTTTTTTTATTAACATATATATATATATATAATGACTAGAATTAGACATTTAAAAATTTAGAGACTACAAAATTAAAAGTACAAAGACCAAAATAGTGTTTTAACCTTTATTTTATCTGTACGAATTTATAAATTTAGTTCAACTCATACTTTATTTTAATTGATTGAGAATACATGTAATTTACAAAGGTAGATATTTACAATCCCAAGTACTAAAATAGAACATGTTCTCATGGACGGGGATCAAAATAATACTTTTGACAACTCTCAAATATGGATATGAACTACTTTTTGTTCTTTCTATACTGCAGAGATCGATATAGAAATGATAGAAGAACTGCGAAAAGATAGATCGATGCTAATAAAAGAAGAGATAAATCTACTAAAAATAGTGAGTGATGAAAATATGCAACGCTACACATCATTGACGGAAATTGCAAAGAAATCTTCAGTTCAATATAAAAAAGAAGCAGAAAGTTGCAATGTTGGGATTAGGACTTGTGAGGAGGCAAGGGAGCAAGCTCAAGAACAGCTCGTCGAAGAGTGCAAACTCACTACGTTGTGGCAAAAACGAGCCGAGATGCTTGCAGAACCCTAGTTTTTTTTTAACATATGGATGGAAGATTCAAACTCATAATATCTTAATTATAAACATATGCATTATGTTGTTGATCTTTGAGCTATATTTTTGTTGGTCTTGTTTCTTATTTACTATATGAAGATATTGAATTAGAGTCAATGAGATCTTATTGGATAACTATTTTGATTTTTGAAATTTAAACTTGTTTTTACTTAAATTTTCTACAAAGAAGTTTGTCTCAGAAGGTATTTAAATCATGATCAAATTCTAAAAATTAAAACAAGTTATTGAAAGCTACTGTTTTAGTTTTTAATTTTTGATAGTGTTTGAAAATATAGATATTTAAGTAAATATATGTATAAAAGTTGAAGTAATAGATGTAAATTTAATTTTCAAAAACTAATAGTCTCCAAAGAGGCCGCCTAATTGGTCGAGACTAGGTCGAGACTACAGATTCTTAGCTATGCTACTTTGGATGTCTCTAGTTCGAGACATTTGGAAAGCGCTTAAACTAGAAAACTCTTGAAATAATGTTGTGGGTATAAAGGAGTGAAGTTCCGATTTCTCGGCTCTCAAAAAAAATTATGCTTGTTTAAATTATGCTTTGTAATCAAGTTCATGAGTTTTGTGTTTGTTTGCATATTTTTTTTTTCTTTTGAGTTAGTATCAAAGCACATTATGGTTTTAAAATAATTACACAGCAATTGAAAAAATGAGAGAAATGCGAATCAATTTCTCTCAGTTTGTTTAGTCGAATCTTAATTCCAATCTGAGAAATAGTATTTTTTTTTTTTTTTTTTCCCATCATCATACTCACGAAGAAGAGTTATTTAGCTTGGAAATTCCAAGTTCATTTCTAGAGAAACATATTAAAGAAGAGCTAAAAGTCCCCTAAGAATTTCTTGAGACAAACAAATCATTCAATAAGGAGATGCATAATTCAAACTCATAATATTCAAAGCGAATGAAGCAGGATCAACTTTTATCATTGTGGCCCATCTTTCAAGATTAATTTTTTTTAAAAGCCGAATGAGTTCTCTACTGCAGAGGATTGCTCAAATGCACACTTGGTCAAATATGGCAAAAGTAATGCAATACAAATATGAAATGTAAAACATCAAGAAAAAAGAAATGTTTATAAATGATTTTCTTGTAAATGTAAAGAATCTTGCAAACTGTCTTCAGCCATGTAGCATAAAATTTCGAATCAAGATCACATCTCTTTTATTCTTTCTGGATGCTAATACGAGTCGATTGTATCGAGTGAAACATGCATAGAAAATCATCTATCCACCTGGTTTGCCTTATGTAAATTTAACTACGATGAAATCTAAGAGCCAGCTACAGCTGAAGTGAAGTGTTGGAGAAAAGAAAATTGGAGAATATGAGAAAATTGAAGAGTTTCCATGATGGGAAAGAGGGTTATTATAGCTCTCTTTTATACGTCACATCCTACTGTTCCTTTATACATAAGAACTTCTAATCTAGCTTAAGGTATATTGAACTTACATTAACATAACCTACCAATATTAAACCTAATCTAACATTCTAATACAAACTAATAGATATAGAGGATCTAGCCATTGATATGAAAATGGATCCGAGTGATCAAAAGTTGACCTCAAGCCACTATATTTTCTTTGGAGGAAACTAAACTAATTTTTAATTGTTGATTGACAAGTGAGTTTTTACTCAAACCACATCTCTATCTTCATATAAAGCCTTATAATAACCAATTTATTTCTTACGGGTTCAATCACTTACTTAAGGATTAATTTCCTACATTGTAGGAACAGACTGTATGTTATGTGACATTAGTCCACATACGTGCACGTGCAAGTTAGCCTAAACAGTAGTAAGGACAATTGTGAAAACTCTCTTCTCAATGTAAAATTGAGAGGTAATCAACGATGGACTCCAAAGTTGAGATACCATTGAATCAATCCTTACATAAGACAATGTAAAATTTAAAGATGCTCCGTAGATGATTCTCTTCTCCCAGAATTATCTTGCAAGAAATCGTAATCTATAGGTATAGTTAAAAAAAGTGAAGAATTAGAGTTGATCAAAGCTTTCTTGAAGACTGGTATAAATGATAGAAGAAAAAAATATATTTAAAATTGTAACGGATACCCTTCAGTAAAGATAAAACTAAAAGATTTGGAAAAGATTTGAAATTTGATAAATAAGAAAAATAAGGTTTGAGAAGTATTTTTATGTGAACGACTTTTGAAATGATGTTTTGTTCTATTTCAGTCCATGTGAATGTAGTATTTACCAATTCAATTTTCAAAAACCAAAAACCAAATGCTGATCAGACAGGCTAAATCTTCTTCTAAAGATTATGAATAAACCAAATCGAGTTTTTAATATAATATATTCTAGATGGTTCAAATTTTATCTCCTGCTCCAAAGCCCAAACAAAACGTCACATGTCAATGTTTCATACCATAAATACAACTTATCAAATCAAAACTCAGTCCATCTTGAACTCATTCAAATCCACTCATCTTCCATTCACTTCATAGAAAATGACAGAAAATGACAATGATGGATATAAAAAATAGTGGCTTAAATCATATATATATATATATATATATATATATATAAAAACCATCTTTGTGGTTTAAACCCAAGTAGCAAGTTCCAAACTTGAATCTGATTTTGTAGTTTTATAACTCAACCTAAAGAAAGGGAAAGAATGAAATCCCTTCGGAACCGAAACATATGTGGGTGTCTCAAGTATAGTGGAGCGAAAATCCAATTTTCCAATTTAAAAAAAAAAAGATAGAACAAATCCGGTTCCGGTTCAAGTAAGGACGAGAACCAGAAAAAGTAATGGAATCAGAATAATTGGTTTAAAAAAACACCAGCGGGTTCATTTTTTCATTCCTAAGGGGAGGGGGATATGAATACTAACATACAAATGCAGAAGTCACCATTTCAATCCAATTGACGCAGTTAACAATAATAATACGAGGAGGAGAGTTGGCATATCAAAATTCAATTGGTAAACCAACGCATGACATAAGACCAAAACAAATATGATATCTAAATAGAGAGGGCTTAACTGCTTGTGGCAGGCAGGCTTAGGCTTTAAATGGCATCAAGAGCTTGCAGAATGTCAGCCTTCAAATCCTCAAAGTCTTCTATTCCAATGCTGAAGCGCACCAAATTGTCCGCTATCCCATATTTAAGCCTCTCTGTCTGATTCAGATCCCTATTTCATTTCCATCACCATAAATTTAATTACTTCTACCACCCACAATACAAGAACACATCAAATATTCTCCTGAATAATGTGTCTTACAAAAATTGGGTACTTACCAATATGACATTATTGCCGGCTGGTCTATGATACTTTCGCACCCACCAAATGATGGAGCAATGTATGGAATTTTTAATGAGTCAATGAATTTTGCGGTGATCGTTAAATCGCCATCAACCTGCACCAGAATGAAGAAATTTATGAACTAGACCTAGCGAAGCAATAGACTATGGAGATAAACCCTTCAAATGAAGAGATGGGTAGTTGTTTTTCTAACCTCGAAACTAACTACGCCCCCAAAACCAGTCATCTGCCTTTTGGCAAGATTATGTTCAGGATGACTAGGCAACCCAGGGTAGTAAACACACTTGATCTGCAAATAGAAATAATCTCAGTTGAATATGCAATGTAACATATGGTAATTTCTTAACATGTTTATGAAATGTATACTCTACTTTCTCTACCGGGTTACACTCACCACGACTATTTTTTCACATGACATACCGCCTGACCCAACAACTTTTAGATGTCAAGAAAATCCGTAGGAAATTATTTCTAAGGTAGGTGACAACCTTGGGATGAAATGAACCCATCACGTCTAGCAGCATAAGCCTAGGGGTTTATGATTACACGTTTGCCATTACAAGCCTCAATAATAACTTACTTTTGTTAACTGCCTGCCTTGGTCAATGATTAGGTTGTAAATCAAACGTACGAAACAATATGCAGTTGTGTTTTTCCTTATAATACAAGTACAGCGTCTGGATATTACTTAAATGGAATACCTTGGGATGAGCCTCTAAAAGCTTTGCCATCCTCATAGCTGTGGAATTTTGCTGCTGAACACGAAGATGCAACGTCTTCATGCCCCGTATAATTAAGTATGCAGCGTTCTGTAGAATTCAATCATCAATAAGCATGACACCACAATCAAAAACTGAAAAGATGGTATAACTAAACAGGATAAGAGAATGACTCACAGGATTTAATGCGCCACCTATTACGTGATGAAGATTCCGAATCTCAGAGATCAGTTTCAGAGGACCACTTACACAACCAGCAAGGACCTAAAAGACAATGATTGGTAAATTCTTTTATTTGTAAGGAAATTGCTCAAAATGGTCTTCATTGAATAACAATATAAACCCAGATTATTTAAATTGAAAAATATATATCACATGTGAGCTTACATCATTGTGGCCCCCAATATACTTGGTAGCAGAGTGAAGAACCAAGTCAGCCCCGAGTGAAAGCGCTTTCTGGTTCAATGGTGTAGCAAAGGTGCCATCTATGCATACCAATGCTCCATGCCGATGACACAGCTCTGAAACGAATTTTATGTCAACGCATCTCAAAAATGGATTCGTTGGGGATTCAGTGAAGAAAAGAGAAACCTACAAGGCAGGAAGAGATAGGTTAACATCAATTTCCATCCAGACCAAACACAACCTTGGAAAAAATTGAAAATGGTTGGACGATGATGGTCACACATTATTCTCTTTCAGAGCAACTTCAAGGCCATTCATATCCGCAGGATCAATGGTGGTAGCCTGCATCCCAAGTTAAAGTTACAGTTAAAAAGTGAGCAAATTAACACAACATTTGAGTACGCAAGTAAACATTTTTCTGCAGCCTCATGGTTTTTACACAAAAAAAAAAAATCTTGTTTCTGCTTTACATTCAATTTTAGCATTATATTTTATTTATTGAATAGCTGTGACATTTGTACAGAAATTCAGAATTAACACAAAACAACATGAAAAGACCTATGGCTCAAAGAATAGAGCTTTCTAACGATCCAGTTCATGAGATGCCAACTTATAAACAAATTTGTCCAATTTTCTTTTGAGATAGGAACACCCATATAATTGGAAAAGTTGTCAACAATAATTCTTAAAAAAATCAGATTAACCAATACCAATAAACAAGAAGAAGAATGTTTTTTTAGTACAACAACAATATTCGAGGGTTGGAAGATATGAACGTTGGGCTAAGCCTTTTGGCCAAGAGGAAGATTGTTAACGAAATCTAAACATTAAGGCCCCATTTGATAACCACTTGGTTTTTTATTTTTGGTTTTTGAAATTTAAGCTTATTCTTACTCAAATTTCCTACTATGTGTTCCATCTTTCCTTAAGAAAGTATTTGAATACTAACCAAATTTCAAAAACAAAACAAGTTTTTAGAAGCTACTTTTTTTTTGTTTTCAATTTTTGATTTAGTTTCTTAAAATATAGGTAAGATGTAGACATCCATGTAAGAAAAAACATATGATAAAGTGGTAGTTGTAGGCTTAAATTTCAAAAATAAAAAACTAAAAACAAAATGATTATCAAACGGAGCCTAACCTTTAAGATTTTCATATCTGCATCTCTATCTAACCAATTTGTTTGCTATGTTCTTATTTACAGTAAAGAAAAGAGCTCAACAAATAGCATTTTCTCATAGAGTTCATTAATTCTATTTCCAGTTGAAAAAAAACAAGCCTAATAAAAAGAAAAGAAGTAGACGTAGCGAAAAGTAGGCACAAAACCAGATAAACTTGCTCCTAATGAGCTAAAGCTGCCTAATTATTTTACTCAACTCTAGGAACCTGGAGGTAGTATATACACAGACAATCTTATCAGGAGGAAGCCAATTTACTTACTTTTCCGCCGATGTCTTCAAGCTATACATACATATACAATTCTTTGTAATAAGTTTTTTTTTTTCCAAGTAGAAAAACTGTTCTCATATTACTTTGAATGAAAACAAAAATTGTTCTGCCAGTCTCTGCCCAAAACTAGTGCATGAAAAGACTACATTTCCATACAAGACAAATCAAGTTGGCACCCATTAATTCAAGAATACAGAAAAATGTTAAATAAGACCAATATTAGCATAATAATTAATTAACCCACTAAAATAAACAGACCCATTTAAAAGGTATAAGGCAAACAAAAAGCTAAACTAATGACTAGCAGGTCATGTGGTTGGATCCTAACCCCCAATTGTTCTCCAAAACAAAACAAAAAAGTGAAAAGTATAATACCTTGATTCCCATTTTGGGAAGAAAGTTTTCGATAAAAATCCTTGTCTTCCTATAGCAATCTGTGGTGGTCACAATATGCCCTCCAGCTGGAACCAAGGCCAGCAACATCATGGTGCTAGCACACATGCCTGAGGCCACAATCAGGGTAGATTCAGCCCCTTCTAAAGCACTGATTCAAAACCCAAAAAAAGTAATTACTTCAACATTCAATTCTGTTCTGCAAGTATTACAAAAGAAACAAACAACTAGTTCAGAAACTTAACCTAATCTTCTCCTCAGCAACAATTGTAGTTGGATTTCCATAGCGCCCATACTCGAAACTTACAGCGCGTTTCTCCTGCCATAGATCCAATATGTACTAAAGAGTGAGAAAGAAGATCCATATGCTTTTTTGTTCAATTACAAACAACAAAAAAATGATATGAAGCGCTATAGATTTGAAGTCAGCCGATTTGAATCAACATGGAATGCTAATAAGTACCTTGAAATCAATGAGATCGGCAGTTTTCTTAAAGAAATAAGCGGAAGTATTAACCACCGGCGTAGTAATAGCGTCGTCGGCTCTACCACGACCAAATCTTTCGCCTGAAATCCGCACCGAAACATTCAATTACAAGTTGATAA
Organism: Sechiopsis laciniata; assembly: GCA_037833695.1. Classification (NCBI taxonomy): domain Eukaryota; kingdom Viridiplantae; phylum Streptophyta; class Magnoliopsida; order Cucurbitales; family Cucurbitaceae; genus Sechiopsis; species Sechiopsis laciniata. The sequence continues at coordinate 8,592,579 of JBBMKA010000001.1, forward strand.
ATATCACAAACATAACCCTAAGAACGATTTAAAAAGGAAAAAGAAGAATAAACAGAAGAAGGTTTATAGGGAATCTCAAAGACTCAAACACATCGAAGTCAAAATTCTAACTAAACCCTACCAGCGTGAATAGCAACACTCCCATCGGAATCGAAGACAGAGGTTTTGGAATCACCTAACCTCCCATTCCCAACGCCGCCTTCAAGCGCCGCCGCATCAGATGCGGCAGGCACAGAGGCAGCGGAAGCGGTGGCGTCGACGGCAGTAGCCGCCGCCGCCTCCGCTGAAGAAGGAAGGGAGTTGTTCGACCACGAAGCCGCAACGACCTGCGCAACACCAATATTGCTGCAGTTCCGACGCGCCTTGTTACTGAGCTGCCTGACGAAATTGGGCGGAAACTTGAAAATCCGAGAAGAAGACCAGGCGTGAGAGGCCACCGTCCCCTTCACCGATTTGGCTCCGTGAGCGGATCGGCCATAGCTGTTCGTCGGAGGACGGGCTGCGACGGCGAAATGGGGATCGGAGCGGCACTCAAAGAAGGCCAATCCGAGGAGTCTGGCGTGAGAAGAAACAGCCATGGCGGAGGAGGAAGAAGAGCAAGGGCGTCGGAGACGGCGGCTGATCGGGGCACAGTGAATTCGCGAAAGGAAGAAGATGCAAATGATTGTGGCTTTACAGATTCAGGGGATTTAAATAGTTAATACGGCGGGTTGCTGTTTGTCGTTTTGTGGGATTATTTTGTTCTTGTTATGGTTTCTTTTTAACTGGGGTTAGGTCGTGCCAGCTAACCATGGTTAATTTTTAAGTTGGATTTTTTTATCTGTATTGGGACTCCAGCTCCATGAGAGCCAGGCCTTTTACGCGGCACAGTTCAACCCGCGCTGGGGCCCACGAGTATGACGTGGCTTCTTCTTTTCAATTGCTTTCTTTTTCTTTTCTTTTTTTTTTTTTTTTTTTTTTTTTTGAGATCAAAATTTGCTTTCTATTTCTCTCCGTCACAGGTCCATTTTGTTTGTTTCCTTTCTTTTAATTTCAAGGGGAAAATTAGGAGGGATGATAAAAATAAAAATAAAAAACCCATTAAATTTATTCAGATTTTTCACATATAATATTAGATATATTAGGTTTTATTTAGATAAAATGGAAAGTTATTTGTTTGGTTCTGGAACCAAACTAATGGTGATTTGTTTATTTTAATTTTTTTTATTTGTTAGTTTAACTTTTTATTAATAAATGATTGATTATTTTTATTTAATTTAATTATGTATTTTGAAAATTTTGTACAAAAAATATTTAAATAGTGGTGAGAAGTAAAATAGTAAAACATAATTAAATCGTATGGGGCGTAATTTTGTTTGTTATTGGACATTGGTTTGGTTCGTCTTTTTTTCAAATTAATTGGATTGATTTTAGATTTTACCTAAAAAATCAAGGAAAACTAAATCATTGGTTTTCTTTTGTCTATCATTGGACATTAGTTTGGTTTCTTTTTTTGACAATTTAATTGGATTGGTTCGGTTCTCAATTTGACCTAAAATCAAAGAAAACCGAACCAATATCACTCTAGGTAAAATATAATTTTGAATGATGAATTTGACAAATATTATATGTAAATTTGGAAAATAGTATTTTATCAACTTTCAAAGTCTAATTTTAAATTTTTTTTATAAAAATTGATTTTATAATAATTTTGAAGTCAATATTAATTTAGTACAATAATATAAATAATTTTAATACAATCAAAGATAAAATGTGAACCTATTTTAAAATTTAATAAAAAATGATAGGTAATTTAAAGGTTTTTTTTTCTTAAGTTCAAGGAATCAAAGATAACAAACCTTATACTTTAAAAGTTAAAATAGAATGAATGTTAAAAATCAAAATAATATTATTATTTTAATTTTCTGAATGATGTGTTGATAATAATTAACCTTTAGAAATTAACTAAAAAGTTAACGCATTCAATGAACATTTAACACATAACTTATTTTTTCTTTTGTTTTAGATAAATGAACGTATAACTTTTTAAATTGACCCTTAAAAAAAAAAACCATTATAACTCAAAATAATGATAATGATAAAGGTTAACAAGTCATGGATAGACAATTATAATAGAAATGTCTTTTACTACTATAATAAAAAATTAGCATTCATGTTCATCAAAAGAAAATAAAAAATAAAATAGTTAAATTTACAATTTTACTCATCATATATAGGAATTAAAATAAATTATAGCATGGTGAAGAAACCGAAGGATTCTTTCCATTTTCTAAATCATTCCTAAAAAAATTGACTGAAGTAAAGTTCAGTTCCTTCTCCATTAAAGGGACTGTTGGTGGACTGGTGCCAGTTTTGAATGAAAGTCACACCAAAATCAACAATTGAATTTAATTGTGAAAAAATCGATTTAACATTTACTTTGAGACGAACTAATTAGAAAATAGCCACTTTTCGACTTCTTTTTACAATAATGTTTGAATATTTATTTGCTAACAATAGTATTAATTAACATCAACGTATTATCGATTCTCTCTTCTTTAAATTTTAGTTGAATTTTAAAAAAGAAAAACATCGAACCTATGTTATTGCAACTTGTCAACCGTAGTCGTAAGGAAGCAGCGCCTTTGTTGCTTAACGTGTCGTCCACCTGCATGAGTGTCGTCAGGGTGGCTTGTAGATGATTTGGCAAGCAGTGTCAAATAGTCATTGCGATTTTTCTACATTCATATAACAATGTGAAGACGTTACACGTTAGGGGTGTTCATGAAATAACCGATTCGACCGGCCAAAACCGACCGAACCGACGTCGGTCGATCATTTGAGTTGAAAAATCGGTCGGTGTTGGTTTTTCTTAAGTAAAATCGAATAATCGGTCGGTTGGAGTGGCTGGCTAAAAAAATTCCGACCGACTAACAATATACAGTAAAAGAAAATTGCTACATGTGATGGGACAACACGTCTGACATTGTATCTATCACATACCACTTTGTCATTAATGCTTGCAGAAAGTATGTATATTTATAATTTTATTTAATAAAATATAATCATTACGTCTTTAACTTTGATTATAATCATTACTTTTTTATTATTGCTTGCATAAAGTATGCTTTCATCTAATAGTGTGTATAAATGAAAAGAAATTTATATTTATTTAATATTTAAAAGTACTTTTTCTATTTTAAAATAGTGTTTTATTTTTGTTCACTTCCTACTTTTTCTCGTCTACTTCCTTCCCTTCATGGCTTTATCTCTCTTCTTTAATATTTGGACGTTCGTTTTCTCTTTTGCATTTTCCCTTTTTTTTTTGGTCCCTTTCTACAACTTCTTTCTTTCTTCTTTGCTTTTCTTATGGAGTTCATAAATATTATCAAAACCGACCGACCGACCTTCAGTTAATCGGTCGGAATCTTGAACAATATTTATGTGGTCGAAAACCGATCTAAGTAAACCAACTTGTCAGTGGTCGGCGTCGGTTTTCTTCCAAAACCAACTCCGACCGACCGATGAACACCCCTATACAGCGTCGTCGTCGAAGAAACCTTGCATTTGATTGGAAATTCGACAGCCTTGTTGTTGCGTGTTTTATCTCGTGAAAGGGATGTCGAATTAATACCCCTACTGCTTAGCATGGTTTTTCAAAATCTACCACTTTTGAACTTTCCGTTGTAAATTATAAATATTGGTGAAATATTGTTACTATCCGTTTAATTCTAATCAATATATTTTTAAATTTTTAATTTTAGTCTTTTTACTTTGTATAAAAATATAAGAATAGTTCATATGATAAGTTTGAATTTAATTTTTTCTATACCTAATTTTGTGATAATAATAACTTTAATTCAAAAAATAACACATTGTGAACATATCATTTCTAAATTTATAGAGAAAAAGTTAGTTTTTTTTTTTTTTTGAATTACAATATTTGGGGGTGGGGAATTCGGGTCATGCTTCTGAGTTACTACTCTTGTTGACTATAGTGAGAAAGCTAGTTAACGATTTAAGAATAATTAAAGAAATATTTATTATGAATCAACTTTTAAGTTATATTAAAAATACAGATATTAAAAGTGGACATTGGAACTGGAAGGTGTTGATAAACTCCCCTACTAATTGTCTAACAAAATTTCATGTGTATCTAGTGTAATAATCTATTAAACTCAAATGAGTGTTCAACTTTTTTTAAAAAAGTCTTATTCATTTTCAAGGATGGTATAACACAAAAGTGACATCTTGATGAGACTTATTAAAGATATTACATTAAAATAGTGAGAATGCAACATTTGTAAAAGCATAAATTACTCATCTTTAAATTCAAACGTGTATTAAATATATAAAGACTATTATTGAAAGTGTTATTAGCCTAATAATTTTATTGTTCGGTAATAATTCAATTCAACTTGTATACCACTGTAGCAAGTTTGATCATGAAATCGATATTTAACTTTAATTTATTTGAGAACAGTATTTTCTCGACGCAAGACTATTTTATTAATTTTAAAATAATTTTAGGATGAAATCACATTTTTTAAATTAAAAAAAAAAGAAAAAAAAAAGAAAGAAGTTTAAACTAAAGTACAGACCAAAATCATATTTGAAGTCATAAATGCTAAAGAATTATAATTGATATTTAATCAGATAACTATTTAACATCCGTAATTAGTTGTTAATGGCATAGTTGGTAAATTGAATATTTATTTTTAAATTTAACAATAATCAAGATGGTATCTCAAAAATAAAAAAACAAATAATTAAGATGGGGAATTTAAACATTGGAGCCTTTTTAAGATGGTAAATTGACTCTAATTAAAGGAGGGACAAATTATCATTCCTTCGATTTTCACGTTTTGTTTAATATTTTCCAACTTGCGCCGATGCCACTTGCTGCCCCTCAACCCAATGTATCTCTCTCCACTAGGGTGCTTCATATATATATATAATTCTTTTTATATTCATGATTGTCGTGATCAGTTTGTGTGCACTCGATTAATGTCACATAAATCTATAACTTCTTAATATCTTAAGAACCTCTTAACCAGTAGATTAATCTATGATGGTTATATCCTTTTTATATATTATTAATTTAGAATTAGAACAACCTTAGTTCAATTCCAATCCTGGTATTAATCTTAGACAATATTTTAATTGTAAATTTCTATTTGGTCTATATACTTTAAAATCAAATCATTTACTTTTTATCCATCGGATTTTTTTAGTACTTGTGTGTATTGTGTATTTCTTTCCATTTGTTTGATTTTAAGAATTAAACTCACGACAATACAGAAATAATCATATCATCATATATATTAGAATTTAAAAATATTATAGTCAACATTTTTTTTACGTCAACTTTAAATTTGTTATCTCAATTATTAAAATTTAATATTATTGCCAACAAGAGCTCACAAAGCTATTAATCTTGTATCGAGATGAGTGGAGACACAATTGAAAGGTGCCAACAAAATAATGTCACATGTAAATCTCGAACCGAGATTTTAAAGAGAGTATATTCTCAAAGCTCAAACTTTCGATCAACTGTATCACTCCTGTTATAGACGTGTATTTAATTAAATTACAAAATTCACTTCTGAAATTCCATATTAATTGTTGGTAATTCACGAAAATGTGACATGTGAGGATAAATTTATTGAACTTCCTTTTCTTTCTAGTATATAATGAGGTTTGGGGACTCAACGGATATCTCACAATTTAAATACATTAGTGGAGGGTTATGTTCATTTTGGAAATTCATTGAATTATTCTACAATTTACTTAGAAAACTATACTTTTCAGAGTTCATTTAAATGAAATAAATCTAAAAGTTAGCAAATCATTATGGTATTTGTGAGAGTGTGAAGCGACTCTTGGGGAATGCAAAGAGACGTAAGAGAATGTGCAAAAAAAAAAAAGATGGGTTTTCACTTTTTTTAATTCTTTAAAAAAATAATAATTGTGGGGGTGGAGTTGGACCCTCCTTTCCATTCTCGTAGTTTATGCATCACTTATCATTTTGCGACCTCACCTTATAATATATATTTATATACTTGTAATTTCTTTTACTATGAGAATATTTGGTCAATTGGGATAATAAAACTTTGTTGGATTATAATGACTATTTTTACTGTGTACTTTTTCTTACTTATTTAGATATTATCTATACTTTTAGAAATTAAACCAGAATTTAGAAACAAAAAAAGTACTTCCAAAAGATTTTTTTTTTTTTAATGTAGGTAACATTCACTTACTATCTTTAAAAAAGATGGTTATATGAAAGATGAAACACATTATATAAAATTGAGAAGAATTTGGGTGCAGCCCATCAGGATGTCATCCATGTGACACCTGCCACACATCTCGTTTGGGTGAGCGCATGCTGCACCCAAATTTTTCTCTATAAAATTTGGATAAAAATAAATTTAAATTTAAAAATTAAAAAACAAATAATTACAAAAAGAAGCTAAGTTAAAAGTGTAACTTTGTAATGGAAGATTATGAATTCATATAAAAAGAAGAGTAGTTTCAAAAGTATATGACATCTGTATTGCGTTTTTAAAAACTAAATGTTGATTAAAAGAAATATCCCAACAAAATCAATAGTTCAATCATAAAAAATGTGCATATAATTAAAATATTAATTATAATCGAACAAAAAAAAAAAGGTAAGAAAAAAGAGATCAACCTACAATCAAGTCAAAAAACAGAAAACCTACAATATCAAAATGGCAAAGTTCCTCAGCACACAAACCCTAAAACCAAGAAAGAAGCCATTAGAAAATCCAAGAAAATCACTATTTTTTACACTGAAGGAATAAAATAAAGAACAAAAACATCAGTCCATCCAATGAAACAGTATTTTACTTTTTTTATTATTCTTAAAAGAAAAACAAACCCTAAATGAAGATCAAGAATGGCATGTATACAATAAAAGAAAACCCAAAAAAATGTTTATGAAGAATATTCTAGGCTAGCCATTAAGTTGTTTACACAAAGTAATGTAAGTGGTATAAAGAAGGCGATCCTTTGCGCCAGTTCGATGATTGTTGGTGTTCGTACAGAAGAATCTGAGTTGGTCGAGTTGCAAATTTCCAAGCATTTGTCCCAAAAGCAAGAACAGCCAATTTATAGTCTCGAAATTACTCTTTGGAATCACTGCCTCTACGCAGTTTTCTTCCTTGCACATCCTGCAATTTAGTAGAATTGGTGTCGCCCATGAACTCGGAGCTCTGTCGTTACAATCTTCCCCATTTTTTGTTACGAGCCTTGCTACCTCCTCGAATTTCGATACTAGGTCGTACTCCATCTCGTACTTTTCCTTGCATTGGTTGCACTCTACCTCCCCTCTGATTGTTACTATGTTGTTCGATCGTAGGTACTCCATTGTGTGGATCTTGGCTCGACGGTTTGTCGACCACGGATACGGTGGATCGATCTCCCTGTCGTCTGCTTTTGTTCTTTGTCGTCTCTCTTTCGTTGTTGCTGGTTCGTGGTCATTTGTCGAGCTGCTGCATGGTATATCATTCGCTTTTCTTTTATATTGCCTCCGATTTAATGGTGGTGTTGGCACCGGTAATTGCAATGATCCCTGTCGGGATCGCCAAGGTTGCAATGGCCCCGGTTGCGATGGCTCTAGTAATAAACTTAGTTGCAATGGCGCTAGCTCGGGGATGATGGGTTCTTGGTGGCATATCAATGGAAACTTAACCGAATTCGATCGTTGCGGCAGGGACGATGACGATGAGGGAGGAGCGAGAGAGAGTTCAAGATTCAAACTCTCACCCTCACTTTGGGGAGTAATGTTTAGATCAATCATCATCACCATAGCAAGAAATCTGAGGATATTGATGAAAGAGTATTCTTTATTAGGGCTTTGAATAATAATGTTCTAAACCCCCTTGGAAATAATTTTCTCTGTTCGATGGCAGTTTGTAAGTCTTAGGAGGGTTTCTAATGATTATATAGATGTGGAAGTTACTTAAAAACAGAAAGGAAATAGGAAAAATATACACTAAATTCAACAAGATATTTTTTTCAAACCCTTTTTGAACAGCAAAATCTTTATGTATCAAGTTAACACTAAAGTTTAAGCAGCGATTCATGCGGAAAATTGCCTTTCGAATTCTATCTTGTAATTTGAGTATCTTCCGGACCGTTTATTTGCCAATAAGATAATATAAAGGAATTTTTTTAATTATTATAATATAAAAGAATTCTTAGATTTTACATCAAACTTTAAAAAAAAAAAATTATACTTTCTTCAAACTACAGAACTATTTATAATTTATTTGTTTAAAAAATCTGAACTATGAATATAGTTATTATTTTGTGATTAACCTAAATAATATTATTTAAAATCGATTTTTTTCCAAATAGAATATAGATTGTTTTTTAGATTTTATCGCAAACTAAATTCAAATTTTAAAAATCAGGAGTTTGGTTGAATTTCTGAGTTTGTGTATATTCTGTTTGGGTTACCAATATCTTTCATAGATTCAAAACGAATTGATCATTTTCTTAGATTATTTCTTTTAAAAAATAATATTTTTTAAATCCCGCCACGTCATCTCGAAGAAAGCTCAAAATTCTTAACAATATAACGAAGGTTTGTCAATATGATAAAGGAATTTTTTTAAAAAATGGGTGAGATTATAGGTATGCCAAAAAAAAATGTGCGCTAAAAATAGTCAATAAGAATTTTTTTTTAAAAAGATACTGATATAATAAAGGTATGCAACGAGCATACAAAAGCCTTCAAAAAGGAGAAAAAGTTACAGAAACGTTCTCCAATTTAGAGTAATAGAAGCAACGTCATAGTCTTTAAATAAAATAGATTTCGAACACCAATAAAATGACAATATCTTCCCAAACAGAGTTAGCACTTCTAGCCATGTATTTGTCTTCAAAAATTCGCGCGTTTCTTTCCTTCCATATGGCCCATGGTATAGCCACCATAATATTGGTCTTCATTGTTAAAGATTGAGAAGAGCAAGACCTATTCATAAATTTTGAGATAAAATCCACCATATTCATGGGCCAACCTGTAGCAAAGAAATTTGGAAGGAAAATCCACATGCTTTTGGTGAAAGAGCAAGCAAAAATAAAAATAAATGTGGATTGAGGTAATAATTTTCAAGTCTTTTTTGTACCACCTCACAAGTGTTAAGATGGTCCTGATGAAAATTTTGATCTTTTTGGAAAGGGTGGACTTCCAAAAATGCTGAAGTAAAATTCCATTTTCTTGGGAGACATTGTTCAATAAAAGCTTGAGAGAGCTAATGGAGAAATCCGAGTTACTACTAGGCTTGGGTTCGAATCCTCACTGTAACTAAAAAAAAGACAACATTAATATATACCAGTAAATCAAGAGGTTATGTCTTTGATCCTCACCTCTAATTATTATTGTACTAAAAAAATATCTGATAACAATAAATTTATGTTTATTTTTCCTTTCTCAAAATAAAGGTTTAAATACGTCAAAATGGATTAATTTTTTTTTTTTATAAGAATTAATAACTTCGTTTTTATTATAATTTTAGTTGTAGCTCAAAACACATCTTAAAGAATTAATAACAACTCACTCCCAAATACACAAAAAAGAAGAAAGAATTAATCTTGAGGTAATAAGTTATCTAATTTAGCTTTTAAAAAAGTATCTTATCATTTGTTTTGTAATTCAACAATATTTTAGGTGGATAAATTCGAACTTATAATCTATTAATTATGTACACTCTTATAGCACTTGACAACGAGTCATACTGTTAACAGTACAATATTTAGATTATTGCTCTCATGGATTACTATGTTATTAAAGTATTGATATTGTTCGTTCAAAATTTATATGAGAGTAATTTTGCCTTTTGGCATCGCCTAAATTACTCTCAATTTATATTATTTCACCATAAAAGTTAGGTTTCAAAATATGTTCATCCACGCCCATCGTATTCATAAATGATATTGCACTCATAAACGTGTTCATGATAGGAGTTCCAACCCTCAACTAATAAAAACATAATTATCATAAATAAAAATAAGTTCTTAATAGAAATCATGAGTTGGAATTTCAATTAACTAAAAAAACAAAGAATCAAATGAAAGTTTGAATATTGACTTAAACTATTGGAGTAAAAATTGATTTTTCCACTTAAAAATGAAGTCTAACACCTTTATAAAAAAGAAAAAAATAATAAATATATATATATATATATATATATATAACACATGAGGTTTTGACAAAGTAATAATTTTTTTCATAAAAATAATAATAATAATAATAAAGTTTTGACAAAAAAACACTGGAAAAAATCCCCGAACCTGGGAGCAGCCATAGTTATATTGATAAAATATGAAGTTTTATTAAGAAAATGAATTTCTCAAGCACACAAACCCTAAAATCAACAAAGAAACCATTAGAAATTCCAAGAAAATCATTCAACTTTTTTTTGGTTTTTAAAAGAAAACAAATCCTAAATGAAGATGAAGAATGACATACATACATATAATGAAGAATATTCTAGCCATTAAGTTGTTTAAACAAAGTAATGTAAGTGAGATAAAGAAGGCGATCCTTTGCACTAGTTCGATGATTGTTACTATGTTGTTTGATCGTATAAGGTACTCCATTGTGTGGATCTTGGCTCGGCGATTTGTTGACCAGGGATATGGTGGATCGATCTCAGTTTCGTTTGCTTTTGTTCTTTTTCGTCTCTCTTTTGTTGTTGCTCGTTCGTGGTGATTTGTCGAGCTGCTGCAAGGAGATGGTGTCTCGGTCTATATGTCGTTCGCTCTTCTTTTATATTGCCTCCATTTTAATGGTGGTGTTGGCACAGGTACTTGCGATGGCGATAGCTTGTGGATCATGGCTTCTTGGTGGTATATCAACTGAGGACATAGAGGCTCGATTGACAACCAATGATATGGAAACCCGATCGGCGTGTCGTAATTCACGCTTCCTATACATAGTTTGTGTTTCGATTGTGGTGATGGCGACAATTGCGGTGGGGATAGTCCCGGTTGCAATGGGGGCAGCACCTTCGATTGTTGCTGTTTGTGGTGCGAAGACGACGAGAGAGGAGAGAGAGAGTTCGAGATTCAGAGCCTCGCCCTCACTTTGGAGAGTATTGTTTAGATCAATCACCATAGCAAGAAATCTGAGGATACTGATGTAAGACTATTCTTTATTATGGCTTTGAATAATAATGTTCTAAACCCCTTGGAAATAATTTTCATTGTTAGGGTTTCTAATGATTTTATAGATGATACTAAATTCATTATAGCAAAAAAATGGATGCATAATGTTTTTGATAATACTAAATGCATAATGTTCTAAAACAGAAAGGAAATAGGAAAAAGATAATACTAAATTCAGCAAAATCTTTTTTTTCAAACTCCTTTTGAACAGCAAAATCTTTATGTATAACTTAAAACTAAAGTTTAATCGGCGATTCAATCGGAAAATTACCTTTCGAATTCTATCTTGTAATTTGAGTATCTTGTACACAGTTTTTTTTTTTTTTGACCCGTCTTCTAGACTGTCATTGATATGCTAAAAGAATATTTAAATTTCATGTGTATTTTTACTTTATAAAAAAAATGGAAAACTTGTACTTATTTAAATCCATAACTTTTGGTCATAAAAATATATTATGTCGTTGAACTACAACTCTTATCCGTTAAAATTCTTTCTTTTTTTTATTACATAACCAGAGAAGGGGGGAAAATATTGGGTTATATTATTTAGAAAATTGTAATTCAAAAGGTGATTAAATAGTCGTGGGATCTCGTCTGTATAAATACCTCTTTAAACATTAAAGAAATTAAGAAAATTTATTTGATAATTGTTAATCTATCTTCTGATTCTGGAGTTCGAACCTTGACGCTGTGTTGAACTGATTTCCAACTAAACAATAAAATCATTGCGACACAGACCCATACTATTTTTTTTACTATTACAAGTAAACTAAATACTAATCAATAATGATTTCTTATATTTTATATTAAGAATTTCTTAGATTTTATATCAAACATACACGATTTATTTATACCAAATTAAACTACGCATACAATACATAATATAAATGTTTTAAAAAAACCAAACTATGTATATAGTTATTATTTTTTTTTTTTTTTTTTTAAGTTATTATTTTGAGATTGTCCTAAATAATACTAATTAGAATTTTTTTTTTTTTTTTATATATATATAAAATGGATAGTCGATCATTTTTTCCAAAAAACATAGAGATTTTTTATCTAACTTCGAGTTTGTTTGATTCTGTTCGGATTACTAATATCTTTCATAGATTCAAATAATTCCAAGACCAATTTTAATTCTCTTAGATTATTATTATTTTTTATAAATATTTATTTCTTAGATTTGATGTAACCATACAAACTAACTTCAAACTTTAAAATTTAAATAGACAAAACTCTAATTTTAAAGAACTCATTTATAATTTAACTTAAATATTTTTGTTGTTGAATTCAACCTAAACACTAATAATTAGATTAAAACACCATTTGGATCTTTCTATTGGAGTTTTTTTTTTTTTTTTATTACATTTTAATCTCGAAACTTAAAAAATAATAATAAACCAGAATTGGTACAATAATATGTTAATAATTTTAATAAAGAGCGAAATTAATTTTATAAAATATAACAAAAACTTATCATGTATAAAAAATGTAAATTTTTTATTATTTTTTTGTTTAAGTAGAATCGAAATGGTATTTATTATTTAAACTCTATTAGTTAATATTAAATCACAACAATAGTTTATGTCACACGAATATTGGACAAAAATTTATTAAAAATGAGAGAATAATTCATCTATAATTTCCTATCACAATTAAAAAATGCATTAGAAGTACCAATGTCATATCCTCAACAATAATTAACAACAAATGATATTCACAAATCATGACAGAATTGATTCAAAATGAAAGATTAACCCATCTAACATAGTAATCGAAATCGCATCTCAAATCTTTTTAATATCGGATCGTCAACATTAAAGATCTCGAATACAAGCAAAAGAAACAATCAATGAAAGGAAATATCCAACATTCAACACAATCAAAATCACAAACAACACAGAAATCAGAAATGAACAACATCTCAAAGATCAAAGAGTGGATTGGAGGGGTGAAGTTGCTTACACAAAGCAAGATAAGTATGATAAAGAAGGCAATTCTTGGGACGGCCAGTTAGAGAAATCTTGTTATGAACACAGAAATATTTGATCTGTCCAAGAGTCAATCGTCCAATCAATTGCCCCAAAAACAAGAACAGCCAATTGATCTTCTTATGATCCTTCCAATTAATCACCGGCTTGACGCAGTTTCGTTGTTTGCAGAAATTGCAATGGAGCAAAAGAGGGAACGCCCATGAACTCGGAGCTCTGTTTTGCCAATCGGGCTTGTTTTGTTCTATGAAGGTTGAAATCCTGTTGAATTTGGTGACCAGATCGAACCCGATTTTGTACTCTTGGTCGCATTTGGTGCATTTTACGTCGCCGGTTATGATGTGGAAGTGGTTCGATTGGAGGTCGGTTAGGGTGTGGATTGTGGCTCGTTGTTTTGTGGACCAGGGGTACGGCCGCTTGGTTCGTCGTCGCGACCCAGGGTTAGAGGGGTTCGGGGTTGGATTCTCGCCGGCGCCGCTTTCCACGGTGTTTTCCGGAGGAGGGCTGGGGGGTTTTGGATTCTCGCCGCCGGCGTTCTCGATGGTGTTCTGCGGCGGAGGGCTAGGGGATTTGGGTGTTGGATTTTCGCCGCCGGCGTTCTCGACGGTGTTCTGCGGCGGAGGGTTTTCCATTTGGCGTGTTTTGATGATCTTGGTGGGTTTGGGTTTTGGAGAATGGGCGGAGGGGTTTTATAGGAAGAGATGGAGGGAGAAAATCGAAAAATTTCTATGTGGTTCTAACTCGTTAGGCTAAATTATCGATTAATTTCATAATCTATAACTTAACCTCTATGATGGGGGAGAAAATTGAAATTTAGTTGATGGGATTTTAAAGATTAAAATTTAGTTTTCAATTAAAAATTAAACAATAGTATTATCATTTGTAATTTTTTTTAAATTATATATATATATATATATATGTGTGTGTGTGTAGGTGATTATGTGCATGTAAAATATGCTATTTATTTTTTGTTCTAACCAATAATTTGACTCATACTCATTTATTTGATTGTTTGGGTCAACTTACACACACTTCGACTAATGTTATGGACTATACCATTGTGCGACATTTATATGTCAAATAAACTCATATAAAATTAATTTATATATACGACCACCATGAATTTTGTCAAAACTCTCTTTACCACTTTATCATGGTTGACAAAATACTATATTGATTAGTTTTTATCAAATCATAAAAATTAAATTCTTGTATAATAATTATTAATGTATGCAAATTTTAAAATAGTTGCATCTATAATCATTAATATTGTATTATAAATACTCATTAATAAAATATTATATATTATTAATATAGTATTACTATTAAAACCAATGATGGTTTCTATTTTTTTTTAAATGACTATATTTGTGATTATTTTTTAATTTAACTAATATTGTAATTTTTCCATTAATAAATTATAGATGTTGAAACTGTATGAACTAAATTCAAACTTTCATCAAATCATATATACTAATTTTGTAATTTACTCAACTAATTATGAAACACTCTTTTTTTTAGTACAAATTAGGATAAGAGAACCACAATCTCTACATAAAGGGCACTACTACTCGTGATCATGATGTTGAACTAGATTTCACTAAACAATCAAATCATTAGATCACAGCCCCTTTCGATAATTGTGAAGCACTCTTAATATCATTTTTCTCGACTATTTTCACCCTTTATAACTTGTTAATAAACTATAATAAAAAAATAATCGTTGAGTAGAGGCGAACTCTTATCAATTGTAACTTGTAACTCATTTATGCCAGTTATGAACGATTAAGTTAAACCATCATTTTAATTAATATATATTGTGTGGTTTGTTCGAATTTTGAACTTTCATCTATCTAAGTTTACTCTATTTATTTTTTAAAAAAGTTTTTAATTTTATTTTGATATTTATGAGTATCTTAACTACTTTGCATGTACATCAACTATTTTTGGACATACTATATATATATATATATATATATATATTTAGCAATTGGACATACTATATTAAACTACAACATTTATATATAAAAAAACTTGTAGATAATTATTATGGATTACACTCATTAACTTAGTATTTGTTATTGTCATTTTGATTGCATGATTATTCAAAGTGATTAAATTTGATTTTGGATGTTTACAAGTTTCGACCAAAATAAACTACTTTCAAATTACAACTACGAAAATAGTGGTGAAGCTTAGTTTATGTGTCAATTGGCATATCCACTTGTACAAATATTTATAAAAACAATCATTTATCGTATAAATCATCGTGCACGAATTGATTTGACCTAATTTTAACTCTACTAGAATTTTGATTGTAAAATTCCTGATTTTACTTTTGTAAAATATATAATAGAACTTTTAATACTTTTTTTCGGTGAATACGATAGACCAACTTTTATTTTTATAATATGGATCCATTTAGATTTCAAAATAAACATACCC
Source organism: Sechiopsis laciniata (assembly GCA_037833695.1). NCBI lineage: Eukaryota > Viridiplantae > Streptophyta > Magnoliopsida > Cucurbitales > Cucurbitaceae > Sechiopsis > Sechiopsis laciniata. The sequence goes on from JBBMKA010000001.1 coordinate 8,608,196, forward strand.
AAAATATTAATCAAAATAAACAGTTTATTTTTAATTATTTTTTTAGTACAATAAACAGTTTAATTGTAACAGAACAATAGAAATAATAAAAACTAACGATGTGAGTGTTTCAAAAAGAAAAAAAAAACGAACGGTATAAAATCAATTAAACATGTTATGTATCTAAAAAAAAGCACTATAAATTCAAATAATTTACCTTCTAAAATTTAAATAATAAGGAAAAAAAAAAACAATTAATTGAAAATATATCTATAGACGTCAGAGTCAACAAATAGACACCTATAAATAAATGGAAAGAAATTTATTTTGTAGGGTCAAAACATTATCGTGGTAGTATAAAAAAAAACATCATCGTGGTGGCTACACAATTGTAGTAGATAATTATGTTAATTTTAGAAAACCACGGTTTGAATATTGTTATTTATGAATATTTTTTTTCTTAATTCTAGTACTTTAATTTTCAAATAAATATATATTTGTTGATAATATTTTCTATACATATGAATATTTTATTTGATAATTAACATAGTTGAAATTTATAGATATTTTTTAAAAAGAAAAATCTATTTTTTTGAATTTTTTTATTCAAAAAATAATGAAAAAAATAATAATAATAAATCTGTGCGGGGAACTCGATTTCGAAAAAAAAATGTATATTTTTTCGAGAACGGAGATTGAATTTTATGGCGGGAACGAGAAAGTCATTCTCTAGCCCACCCCGTGGACATCTCTACATATAAACAAATTATTAACATATGTTTTCAAAGAACATTATATATTAACAAAGTAGGAGCTGGTAAAAAAGAGAGTGGCCAACAAAAAGTGTGACATTGTATTTTCATGACTTCTTGGTCTCATTTAGAGGGTGTTTGGGCTACCAAGAATAAGGGAGAGAATGAGAATGAGGATGATTTATCATGTTTGGATCACTGAAAATTATTTCTCCATAATCACGTTTTTCAAAATTCATTTTTTTCATTCACCTCTTCATTGCTTTTTATTCTCTTTCCAACAAATTTTTATACATCACATCACTATTTTTCACTTTATTCATTATTTTATTTTTCTCATAATCATTACTCCTATTCCAAATACAAATAATCATTCTCCCCATAATCATTACCTTCACCCAAAACATAAATAATCATTATCTCCATAATTATTTCATTCTCTATTTTCCTCCTTGTTCCCCATAATCATTACAATTACCATTATTTCTTTCCTCTAACACCCCCTAGTATCTCCTCTCAATTGTAGTTAAATTAAACAAAAAATAAGTGACAATATAAAGGTAGAAAAAGTATTTACTTTTCCAGGCATGCATCTTTCTTATTATGAGTTCTCTCTTCTTTTTATTTTGTAATTATGATTTATGACTTAATGTCACTCATAAATCTTTAACGAAGTTGACCTAGTAGTCAACATTTTTTACAAAATTTCAAAAATTAATGTTGTAAAGTTATTCATCAACTGCCTAACTACCTTCAAAATGTATAGACTTATTCTTCACTGCCTACAATCAAATTAATCTAATAAAAAAACAAAACAAAACAAAATACACACACAATCAAATTAATCCTAATTCCACATAGTTATGCTCTTCCAAAAAAAGGAAAGTATGTTTCTTACCTAATGACTAAATGAGGATTATTTACACACCTTTAAAATCCCAATAATTCAAAAAAATAAGAATAAAAAATAATTTATTATCCAACCATATTTACCATAATGATAAATAAAGAAAAGTAAAAATAAACTTACCAAATTAATCAAATTTATAAAATATTCATAAATAGTGGTAATCATTGCTTATGTGGCTAAAGTATTGATATATTGTCGGCTCAAAAATTTATATTATTTCACCATACAAGTTAGGTATAAAAATATGTTCATCCATGCCCAACGTATTCATAAATGACATTGCAACATAACCCTGTTCATGATAGGAGTTCCAACCCTCGACTAATAAAAACGTTAACATCATAAATGAAAATAAGTTTTGAATATGGTGTTTGTTTGTTATAATTTATGCAAGATTTAAATAGAGTATTTATTACTTATTCGTCGATAAACTACGTTCTAACAAATTAACCATTTTTTCATAATAATTTATTTAAAATAATTGTTTGTTTTTAATAAATCATTTTCAACTTTTCAAAATAAGTCATTTTTAAGGATTAATTTATAATAACTTTTATGCTATTCAAAATAACTAAAAAATTAGTCAGGGGAGAGGACCATAAACCATATGAAGAGTGTATTATTGTACTCTCATTTGAGAGCCAACTATCGATTAACAAAATCGAACCCATAATCATGATATTGATCTAGATTAATTACAAACAATGAAACCAGGATCATCCCATTTGGTGAAATATCAATTAACTTAAAAAAAAAGAAGCATCAAGTGAAAGTTTAAATATTGACTCAAAGTATTGGAGTAAAAATTGTTTTTCTGCTTAAAAATGAAGTATTCAACACGATGTTTTGACAAAATAAGTCAGCATAATTCTATAGACATCTTATATAACCTAATAATCATAAGACCATAGGTTACATGTTCCAATTTCTTATTGTTTCAATATTGTCGTTTAAAAAAAAAAAAAGTTTTTGACTGAAGAACATTGGAAAAAATCCCCAAACGTGGGGGAGCAGCCATGGTTATCTGAAGAAAGCTTGCACAGTCGAACCAATTGGCCAAGCAGATCGGCGAAATGGCGATGAACAGCCCCAAATTTTTTGGTATGGTGGCGGAGTAGTAGAGAGAAGAGAAGAGAAAGGCGACCATTGCGGTGGAAAGAGGATCTGGGAGTTGCGAGAATTATCAACTGTAAAACCCTTGAAACGAAGGCAAGAATCGGAAAAACGGGTGAAATTCTCTCTCAGTTCTGCTTAGTCGAATGATCGAATCGTTTTCTTTTCAGATTTTGTTGCAATGGACGCCTTGATTGAGCTCTGCGACTTGATTGCCCAGAATCCAGCCTTGTTCTCTGAAAAACTCTCGTGGATTTGTAGTAGATGCCCTCCATCTGAAGCTATTCTCGCTGGATCTCCTTCCGTTTCGCGTTCTCAGCTCAATGCAGTGCTGGCCGTTGCTCGGCTTCTCTCGAAATGCCCCGACTCGGTTGGTTTGCGCCCTAAATCTGTTGTTCTTGAGTTTCTTCGTTCGATTCCTATGTCTTTTAGTTTATCTTTCTGGCCGCAGTCGTATGGAAATGATGCTATCGCTTTGTTTTATAGTGAGTTTTTGAATTATACTTCAAAAGCCTGTGAGTTATCGACAGAATTTGCTATGGAGGTTTCGGGATTCTCGAGTGAGGTCGTATTGTCTGCAATTAACGATTGCAGTGAAGGTTCTGCAATTTCTAGGGCTTTTCTTGTGGCTCTTTCGAAAGGTTTTCTCCCAATTATCCCTTCGGATGCAGATCAGCTGGTTAGTTGTATTCTTGATCGGTTTTTGATATCAGAAGCTGTCCCTGGAACGCCGAGGGAACAAATTCAGGTAAACTCTGAGCCCTCTTCGTCTCAGAGTTCGCCATTGAGTGTAATCCATCAGCCGTCGAATGGAGGTTTAAGCCCTGGGAATGAGAATGGTCTAGTGTCGGGTTCGTTAAGTAGCGGTGGTTCACGCATCACAGACGAGGCTACTAGTGCATCCTCAAGAGGGTCAGGGATGATGAACGGAAACAGTATTCTTTGGAAGAGTGGTCTAGACCACTTGGGTTCTGGTGAACGCGGGCTCATAGCTTTTGTTAGGCAACAAGTTGCCTTCTTTGAGGATGAATCTATAGAGAATTTGGAGAAGCAGGAGATTGCCTTCAAATTGATGACCCAAATTTTAGATAATGCTTCTTTTGATGCAAGGCTTTGGGAACAGATGAAAGCATTAGCAAAGAAGCAGCTTCAAACGTTGCCAACTTTTTTAAAGGTTATCATTTCAATGTTAAACTTGCAAGAAATTGTCACTTAGGCAAATGTATACTTTTCGAAACAATTTTACATGGACAACGTTTTTGATACAATAAAGTTGAATAGTAATTGTTAAACTTGCTGATTGACATGTGCAGATTAAGAAGCGGGACTGGAGTGAACAAGGTTCGATTTTAAAAGCAAGAATTAATACTAAGCTCTTGGTTTATCAAGCTGCTGCTAGGTTAAAAATGAAGACCGTTGCCTCCCTTGATTACGATGGGAAACCGGCTAAGAAGTTGATATTTGAGACGTTTGCATTATTGATGGATGCTGTTGAAGCCTGTTTACTATGTGTGTGGAGAAAGTTGAGAATCTGTGAAGAACTCTTTGGTTCCTTGCTCACTGGACTGGCACAGATTGCTGTTGCTCGTGGAGGTCAGCCGTTACGAGTGTTGCTCATCCGTCTTAAACCTCTAGTTTTAACAGTGTGTGCACAGGTAAATATTCTTGATTGGCTTAATTTGTTTTTCTAGATGCAGAGGAAGTCTAACAAGATTCCAAATCGAATTATTTGTTCATAACACTTGGGAAATGGCTAACAATTTTGCAATTTACTGAATGGATTTGTTTCAGGCTGATACTTGGGGCAGTAATCAGGGGGCAATGTTTGAAAGTGTCTTGACAACATGTTGTGAGATAATTGAATCTTGCTGGACCAAAGATCGAGCTCCTGTTGACACATTTATCATGGGGCTGGCCACAAGCATCCGTGACCAGAATGATTCTGAGGAGCAGGTTGGTTATTTGAGATTACCGAGTGAAAGATAAGTGGTTACACATCGCCTTTCTTACATGGGAAATAATTTATATATTTATATCATTATTGAATTGCTCGTAAAATTATGCTGATATCTAAAGATCTTTAATGCCTATGGATATACAATGTGCAAGGTTATTTTCACTGGTTATCTCTCTCTTCTACTTTAGCGCCGCCCCTCACCCAATTACTATTGTAGTGGCTGGTCTTGTTTGATTTTGAATGAAATTATTAATGGGATTAATAGGTCTATATGATGTTAAAGTTTATCATATATCCTCTTGTTTCTCACCGGTCGCAGAAACTCTATTTTGTCATTATATATATAAAAAATGATGATTCTGTTTTTGTTTAATTTTACAGTTACTTACCAAGCTCATTATGGCTTGATATGGGTTAATTTCAGGATGACAAAGAGAAACAGGCAGCTCCCATGCAGCTTAATGTTATTCGCTTGTTAGCTAAGATGACTGCTGCTGTTAACAAATCTGAAATTGTTGACATGATATTACCCCTTTTCATTGAGAGTTTAGAAGAGGGTGATGCATCAACTCCTGGCTTATTGCGCCTTCATGTATGGAAACTTTGATCTTACTAATATTATTTGCGGATGCGATGTATGGCATTTCATTGTTACTGGTTTGCTTTTCACCTACTGCAGCTTCTTGATGCTGTATCCCGCATGGCAAGCCTGGGTTTTGAGAAGTCTTATCGAGAAACAATAGTTCTAATGACAAGAAGTTACATGAGCAAACTTTCTAGCATAGGGTCATCTGAAAGCAGAACAATGGCACCAAAAGCAACTACGGAATGTGTCGAGGTGTGCATGTCTCTAAATTATGTCATGTGATTCTTTTGTTTGGAATGCCCAATCAAATGGATGCTCATGGTTCAATTACATTCTAGATACTCCCTGCAGGTTTTCTTCTTATTGCTAGTGGTTTAAAGAGTGCTAAACTACGACTGGAGTATCGTCATCGGTTACTCTCTCTATGTTCAGATGTTGGCCTTGCTGCTGAGTCTAAAAGTGGCAGGTAGAGATGCTTTCGAATATTTGTTACATGGTACATATTTTGGTTATTTTTAAATTTTATTTTTGTCATGCATATAAAATTCCATATTTAATTCTCTCCAATTCTTACAGAAGTGGAGCAGATTTTCTGGGACCTCTACTGCCTGCAGTTGCTGAAATATGTTCTGATTTTGATCCCACAATGAATATCGAACCATCCCTTTTGAAGTTATTTAGAAACTTGTGGTTTTATATTGCACTTTTTGGCTTGGCTCCTCCCATTCAAAAATCCCAACTTCAGACAAAATCAGTTTCCACTATGTTAAACAGTGTGGGAAGCAGCGCAATTGCCCTTCAAGCTGTGAGTGGACCATACGTGTGGAATACACAGTGGTCATCTGCTGTCAAATTCATTGCTCAAGGGACTCCTCCACTCGTAAGTATTTTACTCTTCCTTTCTCTTTTGTTGGGATAATTTTTTAGTGCGGTAAAGAGGGGAGGGTTATGAATGGCTCCATTTATATTTTGATCTGGAGATTTTGAGGTTCTATATTCTCCTTCAAAGAAAATTTTCTTCAGTGTTGCTTAATGTTTGAAGAGTCTTGCTTATAACCATCATTTTTAAAGCTATTTATCGGAAATTTCTTTTTTTGTAGGTCGTAAGTTCAGTTAAGTGGCTTGAGGATGAGTTGGAACTCAATGCTCTTCACAATCCAGGTAGTCGGCGAGGGAGTGGTAATGAAAAAGCTGCTGTATCCCTAAGAGCTGCTCTTTCTGCTGCTTTAGGAGGCCGAGTTGATATTGCTGCTATGAGCACAATTTCTGGTAAAATCTTGTAATTCTCATGACTTAAATGTGCTTTCAAAATTGATGGTTGCTCATTCGTTGTAGTTCTCAATTCTCATCATTCAAACCTGAAATCTTGTATTAGCTCCCTTGGGCTGGGCTAATCTCCTCCCCTGGCTCCTTGGCTATTTCTTCTCAGTTTCTTTCTAGTACATTGTCTATTATTGGATATAGATATTACTATCATTTTGTTATTGAAAGCTAAAACATACAATCAAATAGAAAATTGCACACACGCTTATTACCGAAAGCAAAAGAGAGGCTCTTTTGTGATAGTATAGATCTATAGCATCCGAAGAGTTGGGGAGGGAAGAAGAGGCTTCCCATAGATGGGTTAGAAATTTGAAGTGGCGACAGGTCAGAGAGGATGGGCTATGGAGAGCTAGGAGAAAAAGGATAGGGGCAAGATAGGATGTGTTCTAAGTCACTGTCGGGTGGGGTGTGGTTTGTAGAAACTTTGGTTCTCGCGATGAAGAAAGTGTTTTGGTGGTTAATGTTAACAGCTAGTTTTTGTTTGTTTAAGAGAAGGCCAGAATCAAGGTGTAATTGATAAAGGTTTTGTGATAAAGGGAGAATTATGGTTTTGTGATAAAGGGAGAATTAAGTTATAGCTAATGGTCTCGTGAGGCCTTGGTTGGGTTCGAATTGGGACTTGGTTAGGAAAATGAAAGAGGTTAGATGAGGGCGAGGTGGATGGGGCAGTGGGCCCAAGGTGGATAAAGCTAGGTTTTTTTCGGTGGATAAAAGCTCTATGAACCCGTTAGAAACCAAACTCCCCAACTCTTTTTGTTTATTGTCAGATTCCTCATTAATAGATGAACTTTCTCCTTTCCCAAAATTAGAATATGCACCTTGTTTATGATAAGATGATAGGGTTGGGTCTTAGTAGAAATAGGAATAATATAAGGGTATGTTAGCAATTACTTGGAGAGTAAGTTAGGGT
>JBBMKA010000001.1:8618133-8649121 GCA_037833695.1 Sechiopsis laciniata
ATAGAGAGTATTCTCTTGAGAGGGGAGGTTCCAAGACCTATCAAATCTTGGTTTATCTTGTATTATTTTACTTTTTTTATATAATTTAGATCCTGGATCATATCATAAGACAAACCGTCATTGCCAAGGAATGATCAGAAGTAGGTTGCTATTGGTTGTGCCTAGGATACAACCCTAGGATCCCTTATCCATTTTTTTTGAAAAGAGGTCGTCTGAAAAGATTTATGGTGGAATTTCTCTATGAGCTCCGACTATGAATCCTAAATAATTCAGCTTTGAAGAAAAGATCGATGTCAATTGTCAACTTTGTGTTTATCTATAATAATAAACATTGGTGGACGGCTGATTGGTGAGTTCAACACACCTATTGCAAAAGCGTTAAAGAGAGAGATTGGAGAGTTCTCTAAGCATCCTTATTTGAATAATACCGAGATAGGTTCCTATCAGAATCGATCTAGAAAATTAGGGCTACAGCTTGTTGATTGGCGCTATTCTTTAAAAATAGAGGCAAACGATGTGTGGATGACTGTCTAGCCTATGTGAATGTAGACCACGCGTCGCCGATGAACGCATAATTGTGACCTTGTCTTGAAGCTCGTCGCCGGAAAAATGCATACCTGCAGCCTTGGTTTGAAGTTCGTTGCTGGCATATGCATACTTGCAAACTCGTCTTTAAGCTTGTCAACAAAGATACAGACCAACAACCATGTGTTGTCATTGGTGAAACGCCGACCATAAAAAATGATACCCAGCAAATTGAGACCCATCCCTCACCATCAGCATAGTTCGACAAAAAGAAGCTAAAAGAAAAGAGAAACACCAAGTAAAACAGAGCCAGAGAAGAGTGGATGAAGATAAAGAGAAAAAATATTCAAACTCCTTCCAGTGCGTCCAGCACTGGAGGAGGAAGAACGAGAACACTCAGTTAGTGTTTGTTGAGTTGGGATAGTTTAGAGAGAAAAACTAAGAGAGATGCTTTGAGCCAGAACATCTTCATTGGTTTTAATGGCTTGACTCAGCTGGTTTATAAAGGTGTCTTCATGGTGTTCTCTCTCAAAGTCTTTTGACAATTTCTCCATTCAGAATATCTTTCTTAACTGGCATGCTTTTACATCCCGTGTTCAATTTTTCTCACTGTATTTTTTCTTTCTATTCTTTCTTATCGCTTCCTTGTGGAGTTTGTATCTTTTGACCATTATTCTCTTTTAATACATTCTCTTTTAATACATCAATAAAAAGTTTTGTTTCTTGTTATAAAAAAATTGTAGGTGTCAAGGCTACATATCTCCTTGCAGTATCTTTTCTAGAGATTATACGTTTCAGTAGCAATGGTGGCATACTTAATGGTGGTTCAGATATAAATGCTTCTAGAAGTGCCTTTAGCTGCGTTTTTGAGTATCTTAAAACACCAAATCTTTTGCCTGCCGTCTCCCAATGTTTGACAGCAATAGTACACAGGGCATTTGAAACTGTAGTTTCGTGGCTGGTACGTCCTCCTGTATTAATTTACTCAACTTCTTTGGTTTGCATTTCTTCATATTTTCACTATCATTTTCTTTACCGCTATTGACAAGTATACCGGCTAATGCAGTTTTTTTCTCTCTCTCGAGCACCAGAGCTAATGCATATTTAAGGATCAATGCTAAACAACATTTTGATAGTCATAATACTCTTCTATCTCAACACCCACTCAAAGACTCAAATGAATATTCAAGTTCTATTTAATATGGGAAAGGGTACATCATATATAGTCCACTAAGGATCCCCAAGGGGTGGTGCAGTGGTTCAAGACTTGGGCTTTGGGGTTCTGCTCCCCTCGAGGTCCCAGGTTCGAGGCTCACCTGTGACATTACTCCTTCGATGTCTCCGGTGCCTGGCCTAGGGACGGGCATGGTTACCTTGTTTCAAGATCTAGTCCACTAAGGGTTTAACCAACTAACTACCCTATTTAATTATTCTTTATGGGCGCTTGTTAAGCGAGCTTTTTATAATTACCAGTTTGGTCACATTCTTTTGGATTGCGGTTTGTTCTTGTAACTAGTGCTAGGATTCCGTTTCATGGACTTGGTTTTTTGTACGCCCTTGTACATTCTTTCAATTTCATTAATGAAAGTTTGTTATAATAAAAATTATTAATGCTCCAAAGACCCAATTGAATTGAAACATTTGTTTTTCTGTTAGTAAAAGAACAAAATAACAAAACCTAAATAATAAATGCACCCTGTGTATCTGTAAAGAATTTCTTTCCATTCTTTAATTTTTCTTTGTCTACCCTTTCTCTGTGTATGTGAAAGTTGGGTTTTCTTTTTTTTTGGCTGTAATTAGGATGATCAGATATCTGAAACTGGTAATGAAGCTGAGGTCAGAGATTCAACTCTATTTGCTCATACTTGTTATCTTATAAAGTGTATGTCTCAAAGGGATGATCGTGTTAGAGATATTTCTGTTAACTTGCTGACACAGCTAAGAGACAAGTTTCCCCAGGTATCTCCAATTACAAGTTCATTTCTCTTGCATTTTCATTTTCCTAAAAGAGTTACGTGCTTTCAGGTAATGTGGAATTCGTCTTGTTTGGATTCCTTGCTCTTTTCGATGCATAAGGGTGCACCTTCAACTGTTGTCAGTGATCCTGCTTCGGCTGTAACAGTTCGTTCTTTGTACCAAAGGGTTGTTCGGGAGTGGATTGTCAAATCACTGTCATATGCTCCCTGCACTTGCCAAGGTCTCCTACAGGTTGACCAGTATGAATAATATCAGTTTTTGTCCACTTTTTTGTTTTGCGAGTCTTACTTCGCTCTCTTACATCATCTTCATAACTCTACATATTGCAATATTTTCTTAATGCCAGCCTTTTGGCTCTAGTTCTGCAGGCTTTTCTTGTGAAATTTTTTAAGCATTTTGTGTTGCCTTTTCTGGTGCATATTATAGTTGCAAAGACCATAAGATGCGACACATAGTCAATCTCTCAAATGCTCCAGGGAGCACAATTTTCATAGCTTCCTCATTGAGCTTGTCAGAAGGACGGTGGCTCATGTGACATTGCAAGAAGGATTTAGAAAATTTATTATTATTTTAGTTTAGTGTCCCTGCTTCTGTAGGAATATATTCAAGCCGTATTTAATGTAATGTAGTACTTAGAATTAAGTGCTTTCACAGGAATCGCTTGTTAAGATTAGTGGATTTGTTGTGTTGAAGTTATTAGATCAGAATAGTTAAAGAGGAAGAATAATGGCTAACATATCAAATGTTCCCATTTTGGGAAACTTTTGAAGCATTCACTTTCAATTTTTTTTTTTTAATAATTATTATATATATTAATTATTTTTAATGTGGATGATTCAGGAAAAACTATGCAAAGCGAACACATGGCAAAGAGGTCAGCATACACCTGATGTGATTTCTCTTTTATCTGAGATACGGATTGGCACGAGCAAAAATGATTATTGGACTGGCGTACAAACAGCAAATATTCCTGCTGTCATTACTGCTGCAGCTGCAGCTTCAGGGGCTGAGTTAAAATTGACAGAAGCCTTTAATTTGGAGGTGCTCAGTACTGGTATGGTCAGTGCGACAGTTAAATGCAACCATGCTGGAGAAATTGCTGGTATGAGAAGATTGTATAACAGCATTGGTGGATTTCAGACTGGTGTTTCTGGTCCAACTAGTCTTGGTTTTGGTCAGGGTATTCAGAGGCTGATAACTGGAGCACTTCCTCAGCAACCTCAGAATGAGGATGATTCATTTAACGGGGTTTTGATTATGAAATTTGTGCAGTCACTTCAGCAATTTGTTAGTGGAGCAGAAAAAGGCTATGGCCTTGACAAGTTGAAATTTCGTGAAACTTGTTCTCAGGCAACTGCCTTACTTCTGTCAAACTTGGTATGCTTCTTGCTTTTCATGGGAGAATGTGGTTGACTTGATGTTTCCTCTTGTCATCATACATTTTTTTCTCACAATAGCTCCTCATTTTTCAGGCTTCTGAATCAAAAACAAATATAGAGGGCTTTGGACAACTTATACCCCTTCTTTGTTGGTGTCCAGCTTACATTTCCACGCCTGATGCTATTGAAACAGGTGTGTTTATTTGGACTTGGTTGGTTTCTGCTGCACCTGAGCTCGGATCGTTTGTCCTTGCCGAACTTGTTGACGCATGGTTATGGACAATTGATACAAAGCGGGGACTCTTCGCATCAGAGGTCAATTATTCAGGACCTGCTGCCAAGTTAAGACCTCACTTATCTCCGGGGGAGCCAGAAGTGCAGCCTGAGATAGATCCTGTCGAACAAATAATTGCTCATAGAATATGGCTTGGATTTTTTATTGACCGCTTTGAGGTTAGGATTTTCATAGGCATCCTAAATATTTGCAGTTTGCTTTGATCATGATTCAGGACATGGCATACTGTGGTTAAAACTGAGTTGATCATAAATTAAGGTTACATGCTCTGTAGCTTATTGTCTGTTACAAAAAGTCAGTGTTTACCAATGAGTTTTAACATATTGTCAGTTACTGATGGTCAAAACGCATTAAAACTAAAGTTATGATAGAAACCATTATTATCCATTCCTATCTCCTACTATGATTTCCTTTGGGAGACAACTGCTGAAGGATTTCTTTGGTGTGACTAATATTCTATCACCTTTGGTAGGTGCAATATCATTCATTCTCATGATATAGTTACATTTTTTGTTACTTATTACACATGCACTTTGGGCACTCTGCATAATTGTTGGTAGTTCACTTTTCAAGTCTTGATGCCATTACGTAATTGAGGATCTTACTCCTTGATGGCCTCATTGGGATTCGGGAAAGTAAAGCTCTTCATGACTTCACATCCTTCCTTATTTAGTTCACTTTCGCCTCTCATATAATTATTCTTTCATATTAGCAATGATATTTTTGCATGTTTTCCTTGAATCACTGACCTGATGAAAAAAAATTGTTAACATTAAATGATATCAAGGCAACTCTGACCTGTTGGAATGGTTTAAAGTTTGTTTTAAGCTCTAGTTTGTAAGATTATGCCATTACTTGAGAATGAAATATCTTTTAGAATCCATCACCTTATTGTATTATTTGTTTGTTTCTACCAGTTTTAATTGGATTGTCTGTTAAATTGATCCTTAACATTGTTTTTAGTATATAACTGGCCTCTTCACTTTTTGTTGGATCACTAGGTAGTACGGCACAACAGTGTTGAGCAACTCTTGCTCTTTGGTCGTTTGCTACAGGGGTCTACTAAACCCCCATGGAACTTTTCACATCATCCTGCAGCAACTGGTTCCTTTTTCACTCTGATGCTTCTAGGGCTTAAGTTTTGTTCATGCCAATCTCACGGCAACCTACAGAACTTTAAAACTGGGCTTGAGCTGCTGGAGGACAGGATATATAGGTTCTCATTATTATATCCTATTCCTGTCATATTTTCTTTACAGCGAAATGAAGTATTGCATAAACGTTTCTGATAACATATTATAATGTCTTAGATGCTTTGATTCAATGATTCAATTTAGTTTATAAGAGACTTGACTGTCTTGATATATCTGCAAGACTACAGATGTTCTGTGATATACATTTTTTTTTTAAAACAAGTGACAACCTTTTCATTAAGTAGATGAAAAGTGGCGAAAACTCTTGGATACAAATACCCGAGAAGAGTAGAAATGAAAACAAAGATAACAAACAAACAAAGAAAAGTACAATGCAGAAAATAACGACTAAAGGCAAAACAAATAAGCAAATAAGATGAAGAAAGCAAACATAAGCCTGACAAAAAAAGTACGAATGAGGATAAAAGAAAGCTTCTCAATTTATGATAATATCTTGGAGAATGTAATTATTGAAGGTCTTGGATAGGGTGCCCCATGTGGATGCTTTGAGCCTTGCCAACTCAAATCTGGACAGCCAAGGGGGGCGCGAGGCTTAGAAGATTCTTTGATTTTTTTCTGACCATATTTCATATGAAAGGACTTTAACAGCATTGACCCAGTGAGCTCTTTTGTTCAGACTTGGACCAATAAGAAGGCTGTGGACGTTTGCTCTATCACTTGAGAATACCCATTTGATGCTGAATATTTCTTCTCTTGTATAATTTGAGAATACCCATTTGATGATGAATATTTCGAAGAGCTTATACCAGGAAGCACTTGAGAACTTGCAGAAAAACAGAAGGTGGCTGGACGATTCTGATGTAGATAAACATAGAGGGCATATAGATGGCGGCAAATGGGACTTTGGCATTTTTTTCTGGAGTTTCAAAAGTGTTGAGACTCCCATAAAGGAGGATCCATGCAAAAATCCCATTTTTTTGGACTTTTTGTCTTCCAAATATTCTTGTAATGTCTTGTGGGCAAAGGCTGCTTGATCAATTGATTTAACAAGGGTGTCTTCACTGTGAATTTGCCACCAGGGTCCAAAGACATAATTTGGAATCCTCCTCTAAGCTCAAGGCCAAAGCGGAGATGACTTAAAGGAAATCTTCAAAATCCTTTGATTCATCATCTGTTAATAAAAACCTCCTAAAGGAGAAGTTTCATGAGGAAGTATACCTAAGCATTTTTACTCAGAAAAATAGATTTTATGTCGAATCAATTAGCTAAGCACTATCTTCCATCGAATTTCCCCGAGTTTTTGCTCATAAAACATTATGTATAACTCTTGGAACTTTTTTTTTCTTTTTTTCTGTCTTATACTCTATCTTTTATAATATATAGAAATCGCCAAATTCATCAATTATGCACCATTTACTTGGTAATTTAAAGCAGATTTCTTCACAAACACATTTCATCTTTGTTATTTATCTTGGTTGCCTCATTTTTCAGCCGAAGAGATGTTGATTTTTTTTAGTTTTTGTTATCATCTATCATTTTCCCCAAGGAGATTCTTCTACAATTTTCATGTTTAGATATGATGATTCAAGATCCAAAATGACTTCTTATTCTTCTTTCAAGTGAAAGTAGGCACCAATTTTATGCTCTTTGTCTCAAGGCACTTCAGTGTCTAATAAGGGTTGCTTCTGTTAATATGAACCATCTCCTTGGGGTGTTTCAAGAGTGTTGCTGGCTTTCAAGGCCTTCTTATTCTTGCTCATGTTTTGAAGCTAGTTTTTCCCTTTTTCTGCGTTGGTCTTCATCTTCACTTGCCTTTTGTTCGATATAGATGCTTTGACTTTTTGTACTTTTTTCATTTATCAATGAAAAGTCTCTGTTTCCCATCAAAAAAAAAAAAAAGTTTGCAGCATCATCTGGTTTTTGTTGCCTAGGGGGGCTTTCTTCTCAGCTTCAGATTTTGTTAGCAAGATTTCTTACTTCAGGAGTTGTATTGATTGGTTCTATATTTTCTTTGCACTGCTTGGCTTTCAAATTTTCTCTATCGGATTATTCTTATTGCTGTTTTTTCTTTCTACCCCCATTGGGAGTTTGTATCCCTTGAACTTTCTTTCCTTATCATTAAGTTGTTTCTTGTAAAAAAATTTGATATTGTAGTGATTATTTTCTTGCATCTTTATGATGTTTGAATTTACAAATTTCTTGTTAAGTTTTGGTATTCAGTATTTCTGTTTTCCCTTCATAACCACTATACTGTGCCATATATTCATTTTGTTGAAATTTATTTTTCTCACCACTTGTAGTTGCAGTCAGTTCACTTTTTTTGTTGGTTTTATGAAAACCCCACATTTTAGTTGTAATTAAAACATGTATTTTCTACTTCGTTCAGAGCATCCCTAGGATGGTTTGCATTTGAGCCAGAGTGGTACGATGTAAAACATGTGAACTTTTCCCAAAGTGAGGCTCAATCTGTATCCATATTTCTTCATTACCTTTCAAGTGAACGTGGAAATAGTCTCCAGTCTGATGCAAAAACACGTGGGCATGAAAATGGTATTTTTTCGGTTGACTCGGTAAGATGCTTGTATCTTTAGCCTGATCATTTCTTAATAATTGGATCCCTTAGAAGATATGTCCTGCAGAATAGTGTCTAGCATGCTCCTTTTATGTGTTGCCTGTGTTTGTGGTATTGTATGCATTCTTCAACTTTTTAATCGAGTGATTTAAATTTTTACAGAACGATCAATACCACCCTGTCTGGGGCCATCTACAAAATTATGCTGTTGGAAGAGAGAAAAGGAGGCAACTACTTTTGTTGTTATGCCAACATGAAGCAGATAGACTTGAAGTCTGGGCACAGCCAAATATTAAGTAACATATATGCCATCGAATATATTCATTGTTCTAATATACATTATTTGCATAAACTATAAATTTTACATGGAATATTTCAATTTTTCTCTTTTATATGTAGGGAGAGTACACCTTCTCGTCCCAAGCTAAGCGCTGAAAAATGGATTGAACATGCTCGAACTGCCTTCTCTGTTGATCCACGAATTGCCTTTTCTATGGTCTCAAGGTTTCCAGCAAATGCATCCTTGAAAGTTGAAATGAATCAACTAGTCCAGGTTTTTGTTTCCTTGTTTTTTTCTCTAACCTAAAGTTTATAAAGAACTTGAACTTCTTGTGCATTAGACACCAATCTCTTAGTTGAATATCATCAAGCTGTTGCATAGGCATATAAGTGTTTGCACATTTTACTGCTTGTATTTTAATTATTGAGACAGTTGATTTGGGAAAAGGTGAAATGATTTTGGGTATGAAAATTCTGAAATTTATGATTATAATTGTCTGAATACAATGGCTGGACGAAGAAAGGGTCTGATTTGTGGGTACGTGCTGCCTAGAGACAGTTGTGGGTATCCGGTGTGTGTATTGGGGTGAAGCTTACTCTCCTACTTATAACCAAAACCCTACTAGCTAATTACCTTTTCATTATAACCAAGTCCCGTCTTGCTAGTTTGTATTCCTTGAACTTCATTCCCATGAAAAAAATTTCTTGTTCAAAGAAACCAATATCCTCCTAGCTAATTACCATTATGCCCCTTAAAGATATACTACTAATCCCCTGTAATTAACCATATTAGTACTCTCACATAAGCACAAGTTCTCTTAATGAACGTTTGCTTGTTTTTTTCTTCTTTTTGACGCGGTTTCTTATTGCAGTTACATATACGAGATATTCGCTCCATTCCTGAAGCATTGCCTTATTTCGTCACACCAAAAGCTGTTGATGAAAATTCTGAGCTTTTGCAACAGTTGCCACATTGGGCTGCTTGTTCGATTACACAAGCTCTTGAGTTCCTCACTCCTGCCTATAAGGGGCATCCACGTGTTATGGCATATGTTCTTAGGGTATTGGAATCTTATCCTCCTGAAAAGGTTACTTTTTTCATGCCACAACTGGTGCAAGCTTTGCGATATGATGAAGGGGTACGTGTTTTTAATGAACTCTCTTGCTTTTTTTCTTTATCAAACCGTTTTTATAATTTTTTTCAGTTTAGTTGTAGGGACTTGGATCACTGATTTTGTTGATTTTGATATCTGTCAATAAATCAATCAATTCAAGCCTTACTAAAGCTTGATATATTTTTTATGCCTAGGTTGTCTGCACTTCTCCTTATCGACGTGTAGATTTTTATATGAAGTTAGATTTAGATTTGTTTGCACTAATTGGTACGACTTAATATATAATGCTTTGGATTTTGGTTTGCTTTCGCCTCAGTATCTCCTGATGTGTAACTTTTTTATTTTTGTTGTATTTCCTCAAAAGATAAATTTTCATCTGCTCTTCTTGTAATTATTGTGTATTACAATATTGCATCGTATTTGGCCTAGGGACGGGCGTGGTTACCCTTGTTTTAAAAAAAACAATATTGCATTGTATTTCATCATCATCATATATAGGGCACTAATTGCCAGTCTGTTACTAAATATTATATTTTTCTTTAAATGAATTTGGCAAGTTTGAAGTTAATAAACTTTTTTTCTTTGTCCAATAAAAAGACGCACAAAATTTCACCTTCGCAAGATTAAGCAAGGCTCAAAATTTACTTGCTTGAATATTGTCGATGCTGAATGATGTATTAGCGTTTTTGCATGCTAAATTTCTTTGCATTTTTATATGATATCTGATTCACGTACTTTACAGAGGTTGGTTGAAGGATATTTACTTAGAGCAGCTCAAAGAAGCGATATATTTGCCCATATTCTGATCTGGCACCTGCAGGTTTGTGAAGGTTCACACGTGATTGTGTTTTTTTTTTCTTCTGGAATTTTCTTTATGTTTTATGGGATAAAATTTTCTTTTTATTCTTTTATTTTCTTGACATATATTGGGTGTAACTTTTTATTAGGGATTCTGGAATGATATGTTTTTCTGCACATATTATAAGTTGAATTAATGACTTACAGGGTGAGACTTCTGTATCAGACTCTGGGAAAGATGTCAACTCCGGGAAGGTAAGTTTTCATTGGTGTTTATGAGGTTGTCTATTAGCGTTTTACTTGTTTAGTACACTTAGAAATTCACACACGATATTGTTTATTATTAAAAAAAATAGACAGAGTTGCCAACATGATTATAATTCATTAATACTTAGCATGTACTCTCGACCAAAAGAGGTTAGACTCTGGAATCTCCCACCCCAAATGTTGTTGAACTTAAAAAAAAGGCAAACTCAAGTGAAAGTATTGCAACGGATGAACATGCCTCAGGCTTATTTTTGGGTCCTTTGGAAGAAACGAAATAAAAAAATCTTTATGGACAAGGAGCAACCTTTTTTTTTAATCTTGTTATTTACTTTGTTATCAGCCTTCACATAGCATTAACTGTCTAATCTCTTTGCACCTTATAGTTACGCTTCCCCTTTAACCAATTGGGAAAGCTTTTTGTAATGGTCGTGGATTAACTTGAAAAAAATAGACAGAGTAATTCAAGGAAGAGATAAGAACACATAACCCCATGCCTAGCCTCACTGTCCTTCACCTGTTGGTTTTTGTCCTAAACTTCAACCGATTGCCATTCCATCAATGAGCCCTTTTGTTCGTCCTTTTTGTCCAGTGCCTTTGTCCTCGGCTCCCATTGACTTTCTTAACCCATTAATAAACATCCCTCCGTCTAACACCTTTCTTCCTCCACCAATCCCATCCCTTATTATTTAAAGGTGGTATAGCCCTTCATTCCTTCCCAACAAACTGGTTTCAGCTGGTTCTCTCTATGGGCCATTCACCCAATTTTCAACTCACCATCTGATCTCCTTTCATAATAACAACCCCACTGATTTACTCAACTAGCCCCGTCATTGCTCCAACCCCGTTGGCCTACAACTCTGCCCACCTCACTTCGAACCTAGACGATTTTTCTGTTACAATCTCGAAGAAAAACACTTTACTGGTACTATCCCAAAGCATTCTTCGTCTCATTCCCTTTGAACCTGACGTAGATAGCATGTTTCTAGCCAAGGCATACCCTCTGTCTTCAGCTATTTCTCCACCTTCTTCCTTCCCTTCATTTCTCTTTCTCACATGCTGCATCTTTCTTCCATTGGCCCTCCAAAAAAATGGTGGGCCTTTTTAGGTATACTTGAAGCAGTGTTTTCAAAGCGCAAGGCGATACTCTCCTTGATCGCCTCAAAGCGAGAAGCGATAAAAAGGCGATGTCCAAGTGAAGAGAGGCACAATAAATAAACGTAGATAACTATGTTTCTAGCCAAGCCATACCCTCTGTCTTCAGCTATTTCTCCACCTTCTTCCTTCCCTTCATTTCTCTTTCTCACATGCTGAATCTTTCTTCCATTGGCCCTCGCCTCCAAAAAATGGTGGGCCTTTTTAGGTATACTTGAATGAGTATTTTCAAAGCGCAAGGCGATACTCTCCTTGATCGCCTCAAAGCGAGAAGCGATAAAAAGGCGAGGTCCGAGTGAAGAGGCGCAATAAATAAATGAATAACTAAATAATATATTGAGTATAAATTGATAAATAAAACATATTTCTATTCCCATAAAATTTCAAATTCATACATAAATCACATAAATTATGTTAGTATAAGATATATCATACATATTAAATTATTATTCGTATAAAAAATTACAGAAGTATAAAAAAGCAAAGATTCTATATATATATTTGAAATAACAATTAAACAAATTCAATATCCTTAATAAAGACTTCGCATGGTTGTTAGATTTCTTCTTGAGCTAATTTTACGTTATTTTGTAGATTAAGTTAACATATTGATAAATAAATAAAACTTTGACAACGCGCACGCCTTGGCCTGAGGCGAAGGCGATGTGGGGCGCAAAATGGCGAGGGCCTGATTGAAGGAGCTTGCCTCGACTTTTTTAGAGGCGCAATACCTGCCAATGAGCAAGGCGATGACCTTGAAAACACTAACTTGAAGAAACTTATCCATTATCAATAAATCCAAAATTTTCATAATGAATTATTTGTCTTTACTGTATTGTATGCTTCCTCAACATAGTGATTCTATTTTATTTTCCATTTAGTTGATTATATTGTGTGCTTTTTGCATTTCATCTTTATTTATATTGATACTTCTGTTGTTTTTTATTTAATGCTCAATAATCCTGATTCCTGCATACATGCTATTTTTTTCAGAATGGTTCATTTCTAGCGTTATTGCCAGTCGTAAGGCAATATATTATTGATGGCTTCACTCCCAAGGCCCTTGACTTATTTAATAGAGAGTTTGATTTCTTTGACAAAGTTACTTCTATATCTGGTGTTCTCTTTTCACTTCGGAAGGATGAACGCCGAGCTGGCATCAGGAGGTGTGTTTTCAACTGTCAAAACTCTGTAGCTCACATTTCTGATTGCATGGTAACTGAAAAGATTTATATATATTTTTTCTTGCCCAGGGAGTTGGAGAAAATTGAAATGGAGGGTGAAGACCTATATCTACCAACTGCAACAAACAAGCTCGTCCGTGGCATTCAAGTAGATAGTGGAATACCCTTGCAGTCAGCTGCAAAAGTTCCTATCATGATTACATTCGATGTGGTTGATCGGGATGGAGACCCAAATGATATAAAGCCCCAAGCTTGCATTTTCAAGGTGAGTTAACATTGAAGTTTCACATCATTCATATGATTTTACTAGTAAACTACATTTGTTCTTTTCTTTTCTTTTTTTTTTCCCTTTTTTTTATAATTAGCTAAAATTTTCCTAAAGTCAAATATCAGAAAATTAATTTCTCCTTATTTAAGGTTGGAGATGATTGCCGACAAGATGTTCTTGCTCTGCAAGTGATAGCGCTTCTTAGGGATATCTTTCAAGCAGTTGGCCTTAATCTCTATTTGTTTCCATATGGCGTCCTCCCGACTGGTCCAGGCAAAGGTATAATCGAGGTAAGTTTTAGAACTGTATGGTTATTCATGGACTGAGCTTTTCTCAGCGCTTGCTATCCTCTCTAAGCATCTGTGCTGATGGTAAATTTATTTGTTTTTTTTTCATGGAATTTTATGTTTGCGATGGAAATAGTTAGACAGTGATAACTTCACTTCAGTGAGAAAATACTATTTAACTTTACAGTTGAAAGTATTGTTAATTATATTAGGTCAATTTCAAAGTAATAGTTGCTACTATTAGGGAAAACGTCGATGATATAGTTCTTTTTATTATTTCCTGTTAAAATACGACCTGAAAGTGCAAGTTTACAACATAATAAAGTTGGATTCAGCTTTTACTTTGGATTTGGATTTCTTATCCTGCACTTAACATTTTCTATTCCATATTCGTTTGTATGCACTTGAGACATACTGGCATACCGAACTACTTGCGTGATAAGATTAAATATCATCACCTACTTCACGTTCTTTTGTTTGTTAATTAGACATGGTCTAGCCATATTCACGAATGTTTCTTCTTATGTTGGTATTGTCAAATTATTGCTCACCTATTGGTTGATCGTTCTCAGGTCGTTCCTAATACACGAAGCAGAAGTCAGATGGGTGAAACCACTGATGGGGGCTTGTATGAGATCTTTCAACAGGACTATGGGCCGGTAGGCTCTCCTAATTTCGAAGCAGCACGTGAGAATTTCATCATTAGCAGTGCGGGTTATGCCGTCGCCAGCCTGCTACTTCAACCAAAGGACAGACACAATGGCAATCTTCTAATCGACAGGTATGCTATTCTTTTCTCTTGTTCACCTAAACATAACTTTCGACTGCACTAGCCAAGCCTACCACTTCAATGGCTTGAATTTTTGTTGCATTTCCGTTTTAAACGTGGGCAGAAGGGATCTGTTTAAAATAAAAGTTACTTAGATTTAAAAGGGTTGGTTTTATAGTCATCTCTCTACGACATCTAATTCTTTTATCTATTCCATATAATTCTGTGGATAATGTGTTGCGAGCGTTGATGTATTGCATATCGATGCAGTATCGGGAGGCTCGTTCATATTGATTTTGGTTTCATATTGGAAACATCTCCTGGTGGAAATATGCGCTTTGAGAGTGCACACTTCAAGCTAAGCCATGAGATGACTCAACTTCTTGATCCCACTGGGGGTATGAAGAGTGAAACCTGGAACTTGTTTGTAAGGTTGTAAAAGTTTCTTCCTCTCCTGTACATCAACACTCCCTTGTTTCTGATTATTCACAATTAAAACTATTATGTTTGGAGATTGATCGTTTAAACTCATATGAATGTCTTTAGCCTGTGCGTTAAAGGATACCTTGCTGCTCGCCGCCATAAGGACGGGATCATCAACACCGTATTACTAATGCTAGACAGCGGATTACCTTGCTTCAGTCGTGGCGATCCAATCGGAAATCTTCGGAAGAGGTTTCATCCAGAAATGAGCGAGCGTGAAGCTGCAAATTTCATGATCCGTGTATGTACTGATGCATATAACAAATGGACGACTGCAGGGTATGATTTGATACAGTACTTGCAGCAAGGCATTGAGAAGTAAGGTATTTTTCAAAACTCGAGACTTTCGAATGTTCCCTCTTATGCTTTTACTTCCTCCTATTTATTGAGTGATTTTCTCAAGCGATTTCGGCATTGTAAAAACGGCTAAGATATAAATTAAATGGATGCGGTTTCGGTTAGGGTGAGTGATTATTTTGTACATTCTTCATTACCTATAGGATTCAAAATTCAACCTTAATTAATATTAATAGAAGCCTTTTCTAATGATTCTGCTTTCTTTGATATCTGTTGGCATGGCCTTTTTTTGCGCTTCTCAGAACCTTAAATCTCAAATAAGCAAATCAATTCTGTATCTTTCCAAGTTTATTTATTTTATTATTATTCAACAACATTTAGGATAGGGGATTTAAACCCCGCACTCTTTTAGTTACTTGGTAGTTATGTCATTAGAGGCATACTCTTATTGTCATTCCTATCGACTTCTATTTATATGTAATTGTAGTATTGAAGTTTGGTATACTTTATATTTTTATTTCAAAAATACGTTTGATGAAATAGTTTATTTAAACATTTTTCAGAATAAAAGCCAAGAAAATGGGAACTGTATTTTATTATTGTAAAATAAATGCTTTAACTTTTAAATAGTGAAAAAGGATTACATCCACGAACTTTCATGTTGAAATTTAAATCCTTGGGAATTGTTTTATTGGGTATTCAAGATACCCATCTCATAGATATATGTATTTTCATATTTGGGTGATGGTAATCTTGAGATGGCTTTGTATATCCTCTTGTACATCATTTTCATTCTGGTAGAAAATATGGGTTCTTAAGTTTTTTTTTTTTTGGATTATAGTTTTTTATCCTATACAATAAATATAGGGTAGATCTGAATTTTCAATCCTAGGCAAGGAATAAATACCTCAATCACTGAGTTATAATTTGGAGGTAACAAATCTACGACCTCTTTTATTTTTTCATCTAGTGGAGTAATTATTCTTTTTTTAACCCTATTGGTTAAGAATAAATATTAATTACGATTGAGTTATGTTATTTTGATACGAGTATAATTCTTGAACTCAACAAGGCTAAAAGTTAATAATTATTTATCAATTTTATTCATAACATACATTCAAAAAAAATAAAATGAGCTTTTCTTATTCAACAGAGTTTGAATTGATAAACTCTTAATTATCAAATCTTACAAAAATACTTTTTTAATTCTTAGAAATTATAGTTTCAATTTAGTCTATATTTCAAAATTAAATACTTTTACTCTTAATATTTGAACAATATTTACTTTTTAATTTTTCTGATAACAAAATGGTTAGTTACTTAAAATAATAATTAGACTAATTTTATATTTAAATTTAATTTTAAAAAAAAATTGTATAAAAGTGAATTAAAATCACACAAAAATTAAAAGCTAAGCATCATTATCAAAATTTGAGATTTGAAATAAAAATACCAAATTAAAATTACATGGTAAACTATGGACTAAAAAGTAAATTTTCATTTTATTTTTGTTGTCTTACAACATAACTTAACTTAAACTGTTGGATTAGATAATCCCAACTGAACCCCACCCTCGTGCTCCTCCACATGAGCATCCCCCTTCTTAAACTTCCACAAAAAATCACCAAAAAGCCTCTCAACGTCCTCCAAAGGCCGGCCGTGAGTCTCCGGCAGAACAAAGTAAAAGAACAGCCACGACACGGCGGCGACGCCGGCAAACAGAAAGAAAGCCCCACTGATAGAAATAGCCTCGTAGAGGGATATAAACGTCATTCCCACAACCCCACTCGTCACCCTATTCACAATCACTCCCACACTCGCGCCTTGGGCGCGTAGCTTCAACGGAAAAATCTCCGAACTATAAACCCACGCAATCGGCCCCATCCCGATCGAGAAAAACCCAACGTCCGATAAAACCATCGCAATGCACAATCCAACGGCCCAGCTTCTCCGGTTCACGATCATAAGCCCAAACCCTAGGGTTACGAGGGACGCGATCTTGCCGGAGACGCTAGCGAGGAGGAGCGGCCGCCGTCCGATTCTGTCGAGGAGGAAGGTGGCGATGAGAACGAAGGTCGTTTTGGTAAATCCGACGGCCATGGTGGCGAGGAGCTTGTGGTTGTTGGAGGTGATGCCGGCGTGTTCGAAGATTCTAGGGCTGTAGAGGACGACGGCGTCGATGCCGGAGGCTTGCTGGAAGAAGTGGATGCCGACGGCGGAGATGAGGATGTGGCGGACGGTCGGCGTCGGGCGGAGGAAGAGATCCTTCCAGACGCCGTGGCCGGAGCGGCGGCGCTTGGGGAGGTGGATGACGGTGTCGGTGCAGTCAGGGGGGATGGCGGCGGCGTGTTTGATGTCGGCGAAGCGGAGTTGGGATTCCTCGAAGGAATCGGAGGTGCGGCGGAGGACGGCGGCGGCGTCGGCGAGGCGGCCTTGGGTGACGAGCCAGCGGGGGGATTCGGGCATGAGGAGGGCGATGATGACGAGTGCGGCGGAGGGGAAAATGGCGATTCCGAGCATGAAACGCCATGCGAGGTTAGTTGGGAACTTGTGAAATGCGTAGTTTGAAACGTAGCCTAGAAGCACTCCAGAATTTATGAACACCTAATATTTGAAACAAATGAAAAAACAGAGACATAATTAATTAAAATGGGAACCGAATAAATAGGGAAATATTGTAAACCAACTTATCAGTAAAATGCTTTTTTGAGAAATATTTAGACGATGGCCGGACATTATTTCACATGATGTATGAAATAATGTCCACATATGTGGTTCAATATAGATCACAATCTATTTTTCTTTATTTTATTTTTTTATCTTTTGAATTTATAATCAAATAGATTGTGGCCTATATTTGGCCACATATATTGACATTATTTTATACATCGGCATGATTTAAATATTCCTCCTTGCTTAATAACTGGATGATGTAGTTTATTTATTTGCGGAAGTGTTGAAGTTTTTTTTTTTTTTTTTTAGAATAATGTTGAAGTTTTTTAATATATTTATCTTTTGTTTGTTTTCTGTAATTTATTTTATAAATTTATCATTTTCTTTGTTTTAATGATAATTTTTAAAACATATTTCTCTTTTCTTTTGAAAGATCCTTTCAATGGTTCTTAATATTTTCTTCCTTGTTTTTTATCATATATTTTATACATTTATCATTTATTTTTAAGTGATTAAATTTAGTTTTAACTAGTTAAGATTTTTTTAGCTGGTTATCGAGTTATATGCTTAAAGAAATCACAACTCTTAATTTTAATGTTAATGTTAATATAATCATAAATATTAAATTTATCTATTTACGTGGTCATGGAGATTTTATTTTCCAATTGATATCAAATGTAAACAATTAAGTTATAAATGGATCTTGTTTCTAAAAAAAAAAAGAGAGTTATAAATGGATCTTTCAAAGCAAAATAATGACAAATTATTCTCAATTTAAAGGTAATCAAGAATATAGTTTTTCTTTTTTTTCCTTTCAAAAAAACAATATAGTTTTGTAATATTACTTTACTAGTTTGTAGAGTTTACTAGGTAAAGTATATTACTAGTTACTAGGTACTCTATTAGTACTTTACCTAGTTTTTTTCTTTCTTCATTTTTTTTGAAGATATGGTTATGGATTTTGAATTTTTGAATTTATTTAATCAAATTGTTACTATTTCAAATGTAATAAATTTATTTCATTGATTTTTATGGAGAAAAAATCAAGGTGTGAATAAAAAATAACCATTTTGAAACCATAATGTTTTTTAAATGTCAATAATATATTATTAAAAAAAATATTTAATAATGTTTTTAATATTTTTTTTTTCAAGTTTAGAATTGTTTTTTAAAACAAACTACTTTGATGGTAAAAGTGATTCCACAGTTGAGGAATTTTATCTCTATTCTTTCAAATTGTTACCATATTATCATTGACCTTTTTATCACTATTTCAAAATCTCAAAAAACAAATTGTCAGAATGTTGGACCTTCCATAAATTCGTATGAGTAAAATTAATAAATCGGTGGATGGCTTGATGATTTTATTGTTTGGTGACAATCTGGTTTAACACCACAGTTATAAATCATGAGAATTTATATTTAACTCTCTTTTATTTGAGAGTAGGATAATATATGATTTTAGTCTATGTACTTTAAATTTTTGTTTTATTTTGGTCATAAATTTTTAAAAGTTTAATTTTAATTTTTTAATCTCTAAAATTTCAAAAATTTAATTTTTATAGTGTACTTTAAAACTTATATATAATCTTATAGTAAATTTGAAGTTAATATTAATCAAAATTGATTTAATAATATTAATAAATCAAAGAAAAAAGTGTGAGTATATTTCTAAAATTTATAAAGAAAGTTGATAAATTTTTGAAAGAAAAGTAAACAAATATTTTTTCCGAGGACCAATTTTTAGTTCTTTTGAAACTTTGGTGATTGAAATGAAACAAACCTCAAAGTTCAATAATTCAAATTGAATTTTTGAAAGTTTATGGATCAAAATAAAACAAAACTCAAAGTTTAGAAACTCCATTTTATGAAATTTCAGTGATTAACCAATTCCCTAGAGTTAAAACGAAGGTCCACCAACCCTTAAGAAGTTTTTTTTATGAGTAGCTAAAAATGGAGAAATTTTTTTATCAAAGTTTAAAAAAAAGTTCAAATATAGCAAAATTGATAGCCACAAAATCTATAGGTTCCAATTAAGTTAAGTAGAATAAATAGGTTTCAATCCAATAAAGCTTGAAATTGGTAGGTTTATATTAAATTAAATATTGAAACTTTGCATTGTACGAAATATTTTATAAAAAAAATTATAATAAAATAGAGACAGTACAATTTTTTTAAAAAGTTGTACCGTCTTTGTAATCAGTTCCATCTTTCAATGTGTGGTGATGCGCCTAACTTGTGGGGTATTGTTTATGAAAGTGGACTGTTTTTTTAAAAAAAAAATTGTTGACTAACCATCTAGCTTTTTTTTTTAGCATCTAACAATCTTTTATAGTAGCTTTGAAAGAAAAAAACTCTAAATCGTAACCCAAAATAAGCTATTGATTTTCTGATATCAAACTTGCAATTATAATTCAACTAAAAATCACAAGAAAAAGAAACGAAAAACAAACCTCCGGAAACGAAGTGAGAAACCCCCGAGACGACGACGGAGCAACCTCCGTGGTATACACCGGAGCAATCATCAGAGCATAACCGACGCCGATTCCGGCCACGAATCTCCCAAACATGAGAAACCCATAATTGGTGGCGAATCCCATCAGCACGGCGGCGGTGAAGAAGATAACTCCGGCCAACACCATGGTGTAGCGCCGCCCAATCAAATCGGAAGTTCTCCCGGCGGCGGCGGCGCCGATCAGCGAGTACAGGTTGATTATTCCGACCAGAATTTCAACCTGCACCTCAGAAAGCTTGAATTCCTCTTTTATGTAAATCGACGCTCCGCTCATTACTGCCGTATCTGTGAATTTCAAATGGAATTAAAAAATTAACGAATCGATTGATACAGAAATGGAATTGATTGAAACAGAGTTTTTTTTTTTTTCTTTTTCCTTTTCTTTTTCTCACCGTAACCTAGTAAGATCGAAGACATGGAAGCTAAAATTGCGCAGAGAAAAGCGAATTTGTTCCTTTTGGGTTTCGGCTTTGGGTCTGGACTCGAAATCGGCGGATTGGTTTGGCCGGAATTTGTATGTTTTAGGTCATCCATCTACGGCGGTCTGACGGTGGGTTATGGCGGTTCGTCGGAACTTGAGCGGCGGCTGTTCTCTGTCGGGTGATAAAAGGTTTGCTGCAATATCCGAGTGAAGACGAAATCTTTATAAATGGTTGAAATACGAGTCAACATTTTTTCACCGGGTACATAAATCTATTTATAAATTAAAATATTACAAAAAAATAAAGGAAAAAATACTTTTTAAGTCCGTAGCTTTTGAATGGAATTTCACTTTGGTCCATAAATTTCAAAATTAAGCACTTTTATCTCTCTTATTTTATTAATATTCCAAAGAAATTCAAAGGAAGTAGGAATCTGGGTAGAGCAGAGAGAGGGAAAACCCAACATGGAATACCAAAGTTTAGAGAGAAGAAGAAAGAAATTCCTCTGTCGTCAGTGCCGGCGGTGACTGAGGGATGGGTTTTCAGCCAGTGGCGGCGCTTTTGGTCCCGATTTTTTATGGGTTTTTTTGATGGAGTAGCCGAGAGTTGGGTTTAGGGTTTAGAAGAAGGAAGGATTTGGTAGGTGTTATGCTAGAGAAGGAAGATGTTGGTAGTTTTGTGAAGATGAAGGTAACATTTGTGGGTTATAAAATTTCAATTTTGAAATTGTTATGAAAACGGAAATCAATCATCGTAAAATGAAGATAAAGAAAACATGAGAGAAGAATAAACACAGAAATTTACGTTGTTCACTAACGTAGTGTTAGCTAGTCCACGGACAGAGAGGGAACGATGTTTTATTAAGGAGAACGAATTAAGTTACAGAATGAACATTATAAAACGTCTAGGGTTTAATTTGAGTTTATATATATGCACTCTTATTAAACCTTATTACAAAATGCGTAAGCATTAAATAGAATGTTGATGCGTAAGCACATGTAGAACGCATTGCAGCAATGCAAGATGCTTTTGCGCGCGGGATGTACTAACAAATGCAGATGCAGAATGCGTTTTTGCAACGGGGGCTTGTCCCCGCACCTCCACTCGTTTACCAGACAGCGAGACCCCCGACTACTAATAGCAGGGTATTGGTGCGTTCAAGCCATATCTTAACATAAATAATATGAACAAAGGAATTTGTGAGAATGAGAAATGAATGAAATGTGTAATTAATTATGATGAAGTCGGATTGACACATGAATAAAATGTATACTTATATTTTAGAAGATGAAAAGTCATCATATTTATTTCATTTAAAAAAAAAAAATTATAACTAAAAATATAAAAAAGTTGATGAGTGTCATTTGAGTTTCCATTTTAATTATTACTTTTAGAAATAAAATACATGTAAGCATCATAATAACCATATCATCAATTTATTGCATTTAAATTTTAATTTACTATTATCCTAGTCAGCATTTCGTTATTTCACTAACGATTTCGTTATCTCAATCACTAAAATGAAATATTATTGAAATGTAAGGGATGAAAGTACTTGATTTTGAAACTTAAGGACCAAAGTGAAACTCCACTCAAAAGGTAGGGACTACAAAAGTATTTTTCTCAAAATTAAATTATTGGTATGAGTTTGGTTAGGTTTAGGTAGATAAACAATAAACGATTCTCTGGTATGTACTTTGTTCTATCGATATAGGGTATGGGTAGGTCTATTTTGGGATCGACTCTCTTCTTCATTACTTTGACAGAATCTCGTACTTCAAGAAAAATTATGCTTCAAGAATTATTTTTTAAAGTGTATCGAAAGCCAAACGTTGTGAGGTTGGCGATGTTAAATTGGCCTTTTTTAGAATATTCGTGTTTCATGATTGCTAAATTTTTAATTTCGATTTGTCTTTTTACTGTTCATAGTATTTTTTTTTGTTGGATGGTCACATTCAGATATGTGGTTTAGGGCCATGTCATTGTTAGGGGGTTATCTCGCTAGTGATTTTTCTTCATTAGGTTAGATAGTATTGTTGGATGTTCTTGTTGGAAACATAACACTTAAGGCTTATAAATTACTTCTCTTTTTTAGGGATTATAATGTCGGTAGATGTTGGACTAAAAATTATACTTTGTTCTTGCTTTCCTTTTCGTTTTTTTCTTTTTTTTTTAGATATCATAAAAATTCTAATATTTTTAATAGGGTAAATTATAAATTTTGTCTCTATAGTTTGAAGAAAGTTAGAGTTTAGTCTTTATATTTTCAAAAACTAGAATTTAGTCCTTACGATTTAAAATAGTTAGAATTTAGTCTCTCTGATTTGGTAAAATCTAAAGATTAGTCATTGTCCCTTGTAATCACCTTGAATTAGGTACGGGTAAATTAGCTATTTATGCTCCTTTGTTTTGTCTAATCAGTCACTTAGCTTACACTGCAATCATTGACGCATGAATATCTAACTTTCATGTATTCAATTCGCTAAAGATTAGAAACGATAATGATCAGTTTTTAGATTTTATCAAACTATAGAAACTAAATTCTAGTTTTTAAAATCATGGGGACCAAATTGTAACTTTATTCCCATCATATGGACTAAAGTCTAATTTTTAAAATTATAAGGACTAAACTCTAACTTTCTTCGAACCATAGGGACCAAACTTATAATTTACCCTTTTGAATATTGTATCTATTTATGTATATGGTGCGTTCTCACATTTATTTTTTTTTAAAAAAATCATGGATTAATTTACTTATTATCTACCCAAGTGATAACTTAATAAGGATTGATATGTAATCTCCACAAAAAGATAAAAGTGTGTTAAGAGTATAGTATAGGATTAATATAGATTGGTAATGTTGTGCATAAGTCCATTGGACTCATCAGGGTTTAAGTGTTATAGTTTACTATAATTAATTAATGTTGAGGTTATATTTGGTGTATTTGGCAAATAGCTCTCATCCTTGTCTTCTACATCAATAAATAATTTTCTCTCAAGTTGTATTCTTTTTATCGATAGCTTCCATGTCTTTATCTCACAATATCACAAACTTTAGTTTCCAAATTTTGTTTGCCTGATATTACTTCTTACTCTTTTTTTTTTTTAATTTAAAATGACATATTTTGGTATTAATTTACCAAGCATCACACTATGTTTATCATCTTTAAAACCAAAACTTATCAATTATTGACTTTAAGTCCTACTACAATTAATTTTTTTTTTTTAAAAAGGATTGACAACTATTTTAATAGGAACTAAAAAAATGATTCAAAACTACAATACCCTACTACAATAGCCACATAATAATTCAAAATTGAAAAAAAAATCCATTAAAACTCTAAAATTGGTAAATGCAAAGTTTTATTAAAATAAAATACATTTCCTAATTTTTATTTTTGTTAAAAAATGAATCCTCTAAACAATTCAATTTTCAACTATTTTCCACACAGTCTGTACTGTCTTCCTTCTTAGCAGAGAATTTCCACCACAAATTACCAAAAAGCCCCTCAACTTCCTCCAAATTCTTTCCCCGTGTCTCCGGGAAGACCACATAAAAAAACAGCCAACCCACCGTCGCGATGGCGGCGTAGAGGAAAAACGCGCCGCCAATCGTAATCGCACGGTACAGGGACAAAAACGTCATTGACACAATTGCCCCCACACCATTATTTACCACCATCCCCACGCTCACCCCTTGGGCGCGTAGCTTCAACGGAAACACCTCAGAGCTGACGTAACCCATGGGCCCCATCCCCATCGAGAAAAACGCCACGTCGGATAACACCATGGCAAAGCAAAGCCCCACCACCCACGTCCCTTCCTCGTGCGATCGGTCAACAAAGCTCAGCCCAACCCCTAATGTAACCAGCGAGAAAATCATTCCGGCGAGGCTCGTCAGAATCAACGGCCGCCGGCCGACACGGTCGAAAAGCACGGTGGCGACCAAGATGAACGCCGTCTTCGTCACGCCGACGGCCACCGTGGCCAGAAGCTTTTGATCGGAGGATGTGATTCCGGCCTTCTCGAAGATTCTTGGGCTGTATAACACGACGGCGTTGGTGCCGGTGGCTTCGAGGAAGAAATGGACGCCGACGGCGGTAATAAAGATGTGGCGGACGGCCGGCGTCGGGTGGAGGAAGAGTTCTTTCCAGACGCCGCCGCCGTGGCTGCTCTGTTTTTCAATTTTCACGACGTCGTCTTCGCAACTCGAAGGAATTCCAACGGCGGTTTTAATGTCGGCTAGTCGCTGTAGAGATTCTTCTATGGAATCTGAGGTTCTGCTTAAGACTTGTTTGGCTTCGCCGATTCGGCCTTCCATCACCAACCACCGGGGAGATTCCGGCATTACTAAAATCACGACGGCGGCCAAGAACACCGATGGGACTAAACCGATTCCGAGCATAAATCGCCAACCCAGTTGAATTGAGAGCTTGGAAAATGCGTAATTCGAAACGTAACCAAGTAAGATTCCGAAATTAAGAAATACCTGTAACAAGACCCCCAAAAATTATTTCAAAGAACGAAATCTTGATCTAAGAAGAAGAAAACAGAGTTCAAATTTCAAACTCAGAGCAAAACAGAGAATGAAGGATCAGATCCAAAATGTCCAGATCTAAGATCAGTAAAATTGAAATATAAATTACTCTAAATCGTAAACTGACCTCCGGGAAAGAGGAGAGGCAGCCACGAGACGACGCCGGAGAAACCTCCGCCGTGTAAACAGAGGCAATGGAGGAGGCATATCCGACGCCGATTCCGGCGACGAATCTACCAGCCATGAGAAGGGTATAGTTAGGGGCAAACCCCATGAGAATAGCTCCGACGAAGAAGAACCCGGCGGCGAGAACCATGGTGTACCGGCGGCCAATCCAGTCAGAAGTTCTACCGGCGGCGGCGGCGCCAATTATAGCACAGAGGCTTATGATTCCGACCAGAACTTCCACTTGCACATCAGAGATCTTGAAATCCTCTTGAATGTAGATCGCCGCTCCACTCATCACACCTATATCTGTTTCAATACCCAAAAAAAGTAAAATCCATAAATTCAGTACAACGAAGAACAGGGGTGATGATTACAGAGAAAGGAAGTAAGAAATCTGACCGTAACCGAGCAAAACGGAGGAGATGGAAACGATAATTGCACACAGAAACGGAAGTCTGTTAGTTTTGGGCTTGCCGGGATGATCGTGGGATGAAATGAACGGAATTTGGAGGACGGAAGTTGCAGTGACGTCATCTTTCCGGCGGCCCATGTGGATTAGGTGGGAGTATTAGTAGTTGAATTATTTGTAACAAATATTAATATTTTATATATTTTTCTGCAACTGAACCAAATCGAGAAATGAAAGCTTTGAGCCAAGTGGGTGGGAAAATGATTTTTATTCATTTGATAAATGCACATGGGTGGCGTGAGGAAATTAAAATACTCAAAATACAATTTAAATATTTTAAATTCCAAACTTGAATTTCCCCACTAATTTTCATAATTTATTTTGGACAAATTTTTAATTTGAATAGGCATTGTTTGTTATGGGGATTTTTTGGAATCATGATTATTTGGTTTGATGGAATCCTTAACTGAAAAGAAAAATGGTTTGATTTGTTGAATTATTTTATGTATTATTCTAGTTTTATGCGGATTCAAATGATGATTTTTTCCTTTACAAGTCATTTTAAAGCAGTTTTCTTTTAGAAACCGATCTAAAATATGAAATTTCAATTGTTTGAAAGCTATGTTTCAAAAGTTGAAAAGATTATGATAGTTTGCTAAAGTTTAGTACTTTTATAAGAAAATTGTGTTTGAAATTGGAAGCTTGACTTATAAAGTCTATAATTGATTAAATTGAGAGATCTGTTTCAAATATATAGAAATTCTAGTTGCTTACAAATTTAGTTTGCAAGAGAAAAAGTAGGAAACAATAGAAGAGGATGAATAAAAAAAGGAAAATTTTAAAATTTAAATAGAAATAAGAGATATATCATTAGTATATAAAAATAAATAAATCTTAAATTGCAAAAATGTCATCTATGACAAAAAAGGTAAGCGACAGTACAATTGCCAGTGGAATAAGGCTATGTTTGTTTTTTTTGTAATAAACAACCACTCTTTAACCATTCTTCAAATATTCTATCAAATATATATTTTAATCTTGACTAACAGCAATATTCAAATGTCTTTTCAAAAGAAATTTTAATTCTATCGAAAAAGTCAATAGTGTGTTGGTTTGGTTTATTAGTTGTATTCCAATTTAATTGTACGTTTGAGGATTCGATCTTGAAATGAATTATTTCATAAAAATTTATTAATTAATAATAATTTTAATTCATAAAAAACCTCATTTTTTTTAATAAAAAGTTTCAAGTAAACATACTTCTTAAACTATGAAAATTAATAAGAACAAATTTGTAAATAAAATATAATAATAAATTAACAACAAATACTAAATTTTAACTTTATTATCATTATAAATATTAAAAGTTGACATTTAAAATTAAAAGAATCAAAATAAAACAAAATTGAAAGTAAATAAACTAAATTGACATTTTAGTTGTTTTTTTATTCTAAGTAGTTAATATTTTAAAGAATAATTAAAACAATAAAATTAGGCAAAGGAAAGAAAAATAAATAAATATTTTGAAGTTAAAGTTTTTCTTTTTTTATTTGTGTGTTGGGAAACAAATATTTTAACTACTATATAATATATTTTGTTTGGGTCATTATATCCTACCATTTCCTATTTCTTTATTTTCTAGACGGATATATTTTTATAAGTTTCGTGTAAATATATTTTTTTACTACTTTCTTAATAATTAAAATTTTAACGATCTATTCAATAGTAAATTTAGTTTAAATTTTTAAAATTTATTATTGCTTGCTTAATTCATGTTACTAATATGTTTAGTAACAAAATATAAAACTAAAAGTTGATTGATAATTCAGTATGATAGTTTTTTATTATTTTAGGGGTGTATATGCGAGCCAATGAACTAAAATGTCATGAATTTGAATTCTTCAATTTGAATTATTATTCAACTAAAAAACATAAAAATACTTTTTAAGAATAGTTAATAATAATTGAGGTGAATAATTAAAATTTATAAATTTTTAATTATAACCACATTTTCAAAAAATAAAAAGAAAAAAAATGTATCAACCACTATTAATCCCAATCTCTAAGTAATTGATTTATCTACTACTTTTAACCTCAATCTCCAAACAAGTAGATAACCACTCCTAACTACTATTAATCACTTTTTTTTTCCTCCATTCCACTCCACTCTTCTTTTTTTTTTACCAAAAACAAACACACCCTAAAGAAGATGACCCTGGCCCTCGTCAATTAATAAAATTTGAGTTAATTTAGTTGAGTATTGCTATTTTAAAATTTGTAGATAACAATTTTAGTATTGTTATTTTAATTATAACAATTTTTTTAAAATATTTCATATCAAAATATGAAATACTTGATTTAGTTGAGTTTTTGCTATATTTTTTTTCCTTGTCATGAAAAATTCCCTTAAAGATAATTAGAATTTTCATATAATTTAAAAATATAGAACTTTTTTTTTTAAGCCAAAGGAATTTTATTAAGAAAAGCCTAAACGATTATTTTTATTTTAAAGTTTGAAAAGTTAGAATTTTTATTTTTATGGTTTGATCAAATTTAAAAAATTGTTTGTAGTCATTGACGAATTAAGTTTATAGAGGTGATTATTTATGCGCAATTGGTGTGATTTTTTTGTTCACTCATAAGTTAAAGAATGTCATTTAAATTTTTTTTTTTATTATTAATTTATGTTGTCGTTGTTGATACATAGATAACTAACTTAAACATATTTAATTTGTCAACTAATCGTGTTATCAAATTTGGGGCTAAATAAAAAAAAAAAAAGAATATTTGTATATCCACATAAATTAAATTCAAAAGATATTCTAACTTTTAAAATGGTAAGAATTAAATTTTAACTTTCTCAGATCTATAATTTATCGAAAAAATTGTTCATAAAACACAAACAAGACAAGTTGGTGAGATCAATATCATTATGGAGTGATCAAGAGGGTTTGGGAGAATTAAATTGTGAAGAATTCAGGTGTGGTTACCTACCTCAAATTTAATTTTCAACTATTGAAGGGCGAGACAATGTGTGTCTCATGACATTATTTGAAATGCATACAAAATAGCCCGAACACTCATGAATAAAAAAAAACTAAAATTTAGTTATATGGTTTGATATAATATAAAATATACTTTCCTTTTGTGAGGTCCATCCTCAATTATTTTAGTTCTTTTTTTATTTCTTGACGATAATGGTGTTGAAGCTCCAAATAATCAAAATTTACAAGTAATTAACATTGTGATGTTGAGTGACGATAATTTTTTTTTTATGTCATCTTCAAATTCCATTCATAGCCAAAAAATTTAGTTATATGGTTTGAAATAATATAAATTCCATTCAGAGCCAAAAAATGGGAAAAAAAAATAAATAAATAAAAACCTGTATGTACTAGTTCTTTTAGTATATATAGTATTCATAGTGTGAAAGTTGAGAAGACTATTCCAATATATTTTTATTTTAAATTGTTTACATCAACGGTTAGATGAGAAAATTATGTATAAAATAAGTTTAGTTAAATTACAAATATAGGGTTGAGGTGAATTAGAAAATATTGAGTATTATCATTTTTTATGGCAAAATTTGAAAGGATAATGGATATGGTCTGATATATTGGGCTTATGTAACGACATAAATTGGAACTGACCCAAATGGAGTTGGGCAGAAATGACATAAATTGGATGTGGCCCAAGTTCAGATTGAAAAGAAAGTAAAATAAAAGTGGAGATGCGGGGTATCGATCCCCGTACATCTCGCATGCTAAGCGAGCGCTCTACCATCTGAGCTACATCCCCATTGATGACCTCGGTTTCTCTTTGTTTAATGTATTGTAAAGACCCTAAATTCATTAACTCAACAAGTTCAAAATTATAATTTGGATTGATCGGCTGTCAAAAAAAGAAAAGATTAATAGCAGTTTGAAAAAAAAAAAAGATTAATCGCAAGTTTTTCACATTTTGGTAACTTTTACCATATTTCTTGTTTTGAATCAAAAAATAAAAAATAAAAAAAATCTTTTTTTCGTTTTTCATTAATAAATATCCAACTTTTTGTGTAACAACATAGATTCAAAAATATATTTTTTTTAACAAAAACCCGAAAAACTTACTTAAAGTGTGTATTTGTGACTAAAACATTATGGATATAAAATTTTAAATTGTTGGTAAATTTTAAAAATCAAATTAATATAGTAAATTGAATGGTCATGGATTTATCAATCGTTACTCAAATGTATGTGTATATTACCTTACATCCCATATATTTAAAAGTTATTGTGAGAAAAATTCTCCATGCAATGTTAAAGAAACACATGATATATATTTTTTTTAATCAAATAATTTTTTATTAAATAAACTGACAAAAAGGAAAGAGAACACCTTGTACAAAAGACTTGGACTCAACCCACAACACGAGTTACAACCCACGAGAGAAAGAGAAGTAAAAGAGAAGGGATAATCCGATTCCACATAAGAATATGACTCCATCAAAAAAATTAAAAATAAATCAAGCATGAAGAATGCTTTCTCACGATAAAAACTAGTAAAAATCCGTTGTAAGAATATCTTTTGTCTATAAACTCCTTTTTTGAACATGCCAATAACACCATTGATCAAACCAACGCTAGCTTACTCCATAACTCAAACAATAACCAAAATAAACTTGTAAATAAAGATGTCGTAGGTGCAGTGCTGAAGAATGCTCCTCTCTACCAAATATAATCTCGTCCCTGTGAAATTTACAGTTTTTTTTAGGATTCTCAGCAAGAATTTTTTTTTTCATTTCTTTTTTTCAATTTTATAAACATTTTTTGGATAACAAATTTAAATAATTAAATTTTCAAAGAAAATATGTATTAAGTTTCATAATTGATTTGAATAGATAATTTTACCAACAAATATGTTTAATCTAAAAATTAAAAGTATAGAATAGAGAGAAGAATTTTTTTCTTTTTAAATAATATAAACACAAAGGAAATCGAAGAACAAAAATAAAAATACATTCACCATACCTGTTGCCAGCCCAAACACGAATTTGGGTTAAGCCTACCGAAAAAAATGAACATCTCTACTTAATCTAAAAACAAACACGTGATTAATTGTCTCACTACTAATTACAGACAAAACAAAATATCAAGCACTAGGTTTGACTTAGTCAACCACAATTAACAATA
The DNA here is from genome assembly GCA_037833695.1 of Sechiopsis laciniata. Lineage (NCBI taxonomy): Eukaryota > Viridiplantae > Streptophyta > Magnoliopsida > Cucurbitales > Cucurbitaceae > Sechiopsis > Sechiopsis laciniata. The sequence continues at coordinate 8,648,833 of JBBMKA010000001.1, forward strand.
TTTCTATCATACTATAAATTATTTAATTTTATCAATTAATCTCTAAATTTGGTTAAATGTGACAATGAACTCCTAAATTCAACAAGCTAACAGAAAATAATTGCAACTATTATTAAAGTTCAACATTCTAATTACTACATTTATTAAAATTAAAGAATTGATTGATTAAATTAAAAAAAATAAAAAAAATTAAAGTATGATTATAATACTTTACAAAATTCATAGAATAGATCGATCAATCAATTTACAGAATTAAGATGTGCTCATAACAAACATCATATTTTAGAGG
>JBBMKA010000001.1:8651068-8662218 GCA_037833695.1 Sechiopsis laciniata
TTTTTTTTCTAAGTAGTTAATATTTTAAAAAATAATTAAAACAATAAGCAAAATTTAATAAAGTTAGGCAAAGAAAATAAAAATAAATAAAATTTTGAAGTTATGAGTTTTCTTTTTAGTTTTAAATTTATTGGTTAGGAAACAAATATTTTAACTATTATATAATATATTTTGTTTGCTTAATAAGACCATCATATCTTACTATTTCCTATTTCTTTATTTTCTATAAAAATATATTTTTACAAGTTTCAAGTCGATCTATTCAATGATAAATTTAGTTCCAATTTTTTAAATTTACTATTTCTTGCTTGATTCATGTTACTAATATATTTAGTAACAAAATATAAAACTAAAAGTTGATTGATAATTCAATATGATCGTTTTTTATTATCTTAGAGGTGCATATGTGAGTCAATGAACTAAAATGTCATGAATTTGAATTATTCAATTTGAATTATTATTCAACTAAAAAACATAAAAATGCTTTTTATAATTAGTTAACAATAATTGAGGTGAATAATTAAAATTCATAAATTTTTAATTATAGATTACTCCAACCACATTTTCAAAAAAGAAAAAAAAAAGAAATGTATCCACTACTATTAACTCCAATCTCCAAACAAGTAGTTGATTTATCTACTACTTTTAACGTCGATCTCTAAACGAGTAGATAACCACTTCCAACTACTATTAATCACCCATTTCTCTTCCACTCCACTGTTTTCTACTAAAAACAAACACACCCACAGTAGTAATTTTTGTTTTTGTTTTTTAATTCCTTTCTCTCTTTCGTACTTGTTTTTTCCTTTTAATATATAATTTTATCTTTTCCTGTATTTTTTTTCCTCTTCGTTTTTATTTATTTATATTTTTAAATTAATTTCTGTGTTTCGCCCTTATTTATTTTCTCTTTTCTTCTTCTTCTCTTTATCTGTTTTCTCTATATATCATTTGTATAATTATTTATTTATATTATTGGCTTTTTTATTTATTTAAATTATTTTCTTCCATCTTTATTATTTTGTTATCAAATAAATTTTATATTTGATTTATAAAGAAAACTATAATACTATATAATTAAAAGTTTAAGAACATATTAGATGTTAGATAGTATATTAAAAGTTAAAAAAATTCATTAATTTACGTGTGTGAAACAAACTTTTGACATTTAAAGATGATCTTTTATATATTTATAAAATACAATTTTAATTTCTTAATTATCATGGTTTGTGTTTGTCTCTTTTTTTTTTTGAAAATCATAGTTTGTGTAACTAAAAATTAAGATGAGTTTAACTCATAATATTGTCACCTACTTTGTCAATACAATTGCAAATTATGAGGTCCGTCTCATAAAAAAGTTTGAGATGCACGTGTGTGTATACTTGCGAATAAAAAAAAAATCGGCCCTCCAAATTTAAAATCTAAATTTGCCTGTGCCAATTTTAATGACCAAGAGGTCATGAGTTTGAAACTCCACCTTCAATTGGTATACTTAAAAAAAGAAAAGAAAAAAAAAGTGTACCAATAATAAGTAGATGGTATAAAGTAGGAGTGTAATTGAAAAATCACGAGTTCCAATTCTCACTTTCAATATTATTCAACATAAATTATTTTTTCTGAAATATATTTATTTTTAAAAACCATCCAGTCTTATTTATTGGTTTTTTTTTTTTAAAAGACCTTCATAATTTAATAGTAAAGATTCATAATTACACTTTCAATTGATTTGTGAGTATCCAACTTATCTTACATACTCTATATTTCACATGATATACTTTAAATTAATTTGAGATTACAGGTTCGAATCCATTTTCTTTTAATTTTGTCATATAAAAAAGAAACATTTCAAAAAATTAATTTATAAATAAGTCGTAACCATAAATTAAAATGATCCATTTGAATTTTAAGACATTTTTTACCACTTGTATAAAAAAACATTTTTTACCAAATGACTATATAAACATGAATGATTCGGTTTCTCCAGTTCGGTCGCCTTGGAAATCAAACGGTTCAGTTCGGTTTGCAGTTTTGCAGAAACTGGACAAAAATCGAACCGCGAACGAAACGCTGCCCGAAGTTGTCCCAAGATTCTGTTCTGTACAATTTGTTCCAATTTGAATTTCATTTTCTAAACGAAGCGCTGGGATTCAGAGATGCACCAAGTATGTTCTGTTAGAACTTCCCTCTTCTCATTTCAATTTCAATCGATTGATTGACTAATCTTGAATTAGGGTTTTTGTTTCTAACAGATTCTCTGAGAAGTTTCCATTCTTTGTGTCAGCATCCAATTTGGCTGAACTTGAAGAGGTACTTTCCCTTTTATTGAAAACTTGAATGCTACATTTTATGATAATCAAAACTTGTAAACTTGAAATACCAATTTAGGCTTGTAGTTATATGTTTTTTTTTTCTAATTGAGTATTGCAAATTTGTGTTTATCAAATGGTTACTCACTGAGAGTGAAATCTTATCTTGGGTGTTTTGTTTGAGACCACATCAAATTCATTAACTTTTAGGCTAAATTATAGCTGTCAAATTTTTTCTAGTTTCAAATTTTCAATAATACTCCCGACCCTTAAAAAATTGTAGTAATGCCATTGACCTTTCAATGCACAGCTGGAGTTTAGAACCAAACACAAAACTTCATCACTAGCAAGTTCAACCAACCGTATGCCCTTTAAGCTAAGCAGTATATACATATATGTAAATGAAGCATCTGAAACATGGGTTACTCTGCCATGTCCAAGCCATCAAATCTGGGTTTACGCCGACCATTTTTACCTCGAACCAACTCATAAGCTTATATGCAAAACATGGTCATCTTCGTAATGCCCAGAAAGTATTTGACAAAATGCCTGAACGAAATGTCTTCTCATGGAATGCGATAATAGCAGCGTATATTAAGTCTCAGAACTTGGGACAAGCTCAGGCATTATTCGACTCTGCTCCCTATAGAGATTTGGTTACTTACAACTCTATGTTGTCTGGTTATGTTTGCTCTGATGGGTATGAGGGTCACGCTCTTGGGTTTTTTTTGGAAATGCAAACGGCCCCTGATATGATTAGAATTGATGAGTTTAGTCTGACAATCATGCTTAATTTAACTGCTAAGTTATGCGTGCTCTCTTATGGAAAGCAATTGCATTCCTTCATGTTGAAAACTGCTAATGATTTAAGTGTGTTTGCTGCTAGTTCCTTGATTGATATGTACTCTAAGTGTGGATGTTTTAAAGAAGCCTGTAAAGTTTATGATGGATGCGGTGAGGTAGTTGATTTGGTCTCTAGAAATGCCATGGTGGCAGCATGTTGTAGAGAAGGGGAGATAGATGTGGCGATGGATCTTTTCGGGAAGGAATCGGAACTAAACGATGTTGTGGCATGGAATACAATGATTTCGGGATTTGTTCAGAATGGTTACGAGGAAGAGTCGTTGAAGTTATTTGTTAGTATGACAGATGAAAAGGTTAGGTGGAATGAACACACTTTTGCAAGTGTCTTGGGTGCTTGCTCCAATCTAAGGAACTTGAAGCTTGGAAAGGAGGTCCATGCATATGTACTGAAGAATGAGCTGATCGTCAATCCATTCATTGGCAGTAGACTTGTTGACGTTTATTGCAAGTGCAATAACATGAAGTATGCAGAGTCAGTTCATGAAGAACTGACAATAGGAAATGTATACTCAATCACATCAATGATTGTTGGCTATTCTTCCCAAGGAAACATGGCAAAAGCTAGAAAGCTTTTTGATTCCTTGGATGTAAAGAATTCTGTTGTGTGGACTGCTTTGTTTTCTGGCTATGTTAAATTGCAGCAGTGTGAAGCTGTTTTTGAACTTTTAAGTGAATATAGGAAGGAGGCAACAGTTCCTGATGTGTTAATTATTGTCACCATAATTGGTGCTTGTGCTATACAAGCTGTTCTGGCTCCTGGAAAGCAGATACACGGTTACGTGCTCCGAGCAGGAGTGGAATTGGATACCAAACTGGTCAGTTCATTGGTTGATATGTACTCAAAATGTGGTAGCGTCATCTATGCAACAAGGATTTTTAGTGAAGTTACTGAAAAGGATTCCATTCTTTACAACATTATGATCGCTGGCTATTCTAACCATGGGTGGGAAAATGAAGCCATCGAACTTTTCAAAGAAATGATGGAAAATGGTCACAGACCAGATGCAATCACTTACGTTGCACTACTCTCTGCGTGTCGACACCGTGGTTTGGTAGAATTAGGAGAACATTTTTTTTACTCGATGACTAATGATCACAATATTAGTCCCGAAAGTGATCATTATGCTTGTATGATTGATTTGTATGGAAGGGCTAACCACTTAGAGAAGGCATTGACATTCATGAAAAAGATTCCCATACAGTCAGATGCTGTCATTTGGGGAGCATTTCTGAATGCTTGTAGGATCAACGGGAATACGGAACTTGCAAGGGAAGCAGAGGATAAACTCTTGTTAATCGAAGGAGAACATGGGGCTCGATACGTGCAGTTAGCCAATGTCTATGCTGCAGAAGGAAACTGGGAGGAAATGGGAAGAATAAGGAAGAAGATGAAAGGAAAGGAGGTTAAGAAGAATGCTGGTTGTAGTTGGGTATTTGTGGAAAATAAGTTTCATGTATTCATCTCTGGTGATAGATTTCACTTGCATAATGAGTCTATATATTCAACCTTGGCCTCCTTGACTACTGAGCTACTTGACATAGAGGAAGTATTTTGTTAATATCAAACTTAAGCCATTAGTTTGTCAATCAGTAGTGATCCAAAATTTGCAGACTGGATTTTCTTATGTTCTAGACAATACTTCGATTTCCTCTTTTCTGATGGTAAATAAGAGGTCTGCATATTGTGAATCAAAATCAAACTCGTGTTTCAATTATAAATTAAATACTGAATGCTGGAGTTAGATTCATATGATTTTTCAACTTCTAACCTTATTGGTCGTGGAGATATGTCTTAACTGATTGAGATTTGACGTACACACAAGATATTGACAATAAGTTCAAATTTACCACATCCCGATTATTTCATTTCAGGATCAGAAGCATTTCTTAATATATGATCATTTTATGCGATTATTTTTCAATAATTTATTTAAAAATTTTACCGTTTTCATTTGCAAACTTATATATAGTGCATCTTTAGATTGTCTCCAGTGCCTGGTCTAGGGACGGACGTGGTTACCATTGTTTCAAAAAATATAGTGCTGTTTAGATAGCCTAATGGTTAAAAGGACCTTAAGAAATCAAAAGGACGCGGACTTGATTTATAGTGACTATCTATCTAGAAATTAATTTCCTATAGGTTTTCTTGACATCTAAATATTTTAGGGTCACACAATACGTTATGTGAGAATAATCGAAGTGTGTATAATCTGGCCGGAAACTTGTAGATATGAAGAAAAAAAACCTATAGTGCATGTTTGACAACTACCAGTCTACCATTATATTTTTTTTATACATATACATGCAATATTTTGTTCAATAAATTGCATCACACCAGCACTTGAACGCTCCATATCAGTGGGCGGCGGCGAAGTTGATCAATTACAATTCAAAATCCTCACCTCCTTTCTCATGGCTTGTCATCGATACATGATCAGATTGTTTGGTCACTGCCGAAAGCTACCATGTCCATTTCTCAGACCCCATTACAATTACAGTGTTCGAAGAACCATTCATCTATGCCAGTTCTCTACCTAGGCTGCGTTAACTCAGCATTGGACGAGCATCACCGACCGTCCGAGGCCAGAGTTCTATTCTCATGCCTATTCTGCTCGGCTCCAAGACTCTATCCAAACAAGTGATGTAAGTATGGGAAAAGTTCTCCATTGTAAGATTATGAAAGAAGGTGGTTGTTTGGACTTGTTTGCTTTCAATGTACTTCTTAATTTGTATGTGAAACTTGGGTTGTTGTCTGATGCTTGGAATGTGTTCGATGAAATGCCCGAGAGAAATACGGTTTCTTTTGTTACGCTGATTCATGGGTATGTGCAGTCTAATGAATTCTTTGAGGCGTTTGAGTTGTTTGCTAGATTGCATTGTGAAGGTCATGAGCTTAATCCATTTGTTTTTACTACTGTTTTGAAGTTGCTTGTTAGTATGGAATGGGCAGAGTTAGGGAGTATTGTCCATGGTTGTGTGTATAAGATTGGTTATGGTTCTAATACTTTCATTGGGACTGCTCTTATTGATGCTTATTCTGTTTGTGGTTGTGTTAATATGGCTCGAGATTTGTTTGATGGGATTAGCTATAAGGATATGGTATCTTGGACTAGCATGATTGCTTCTTATGCCGAGAATGATTGTTTCGATGAAGCGTTGGAACTCTTCACGCTGATGAGGGTAGATGGATTCAAACCAATCAATTTTAATTGCTTGGCAGCCAAAACCATATATGGCCAAGATACTGCAGTTGGTAATGCTTTGATAGATATGTATGCCAAGTGTGGTAGCATCAAAGATGCTCTTATGATGTTTGACATGTTGATTCTGCGAGACAAAGTTTCATGGAATGTTATTATCTGTGGATTCTATGCATGGTCTAGGAGTGGAGGCGATAAAAATGTTCGACCTTATGAAAAAAACAGAGTGCAAACCCGATGAGTTGACTTTTGTTGGTGTCTTGTCAGCGTGTAGCAATACAGACCGGTTAGACGAAGGAAAACAATATTTTAATTCTATGAAACAGGATTAAAACATTGAACCATTTATGGAGCATTATACCTGTATGGTGTGGCTCATATGGAGGTTAGGCAATCTTGATCAGGCCATGAAGTTTATTGAAGATATCCCTTTTGAGCCTAGTGTAATGGTTTGGCATGCTCTACTCGGCGTTTGTGTCATCCATAATGATGTCGAACTAGGAAAAGTTTCTGCACAGCGCGTGCTTGAGATGAAACCGCGGGATGAGGCAAGCCATGTATTGTTGTCCAACATCTATGCAAGGGCAAGAAGTTGGGATAATGTGGCTTATGTTAGAAAGCATATGAAAAGAAAAGGAGTAAAGAAGGAGCCTGGCTTAAGTTGGATTGAGAACCAGGGTATCGTTCATAGTTTCACCGTGGCTGATACATCGCACCCACCCTACCTGAAACTAATGAACGGGATGCTCGAACGTCTAAACTTAAAAACCAGGAAGGCAAGGTATTCTCCTAATGTTAATGTTGTACTACTTGACGTGGAAGATGATGAGAAGGAGCGTCTCCTTTGGTTACACAGTGAAAGGTTAGCCTTGGCGTTCGGACTGGTTAAGATGCTCGGTGGAAGCCTGATTCGCATAATTAAAAATCTTCATATATGTGTTGACTGTCACTCTGCACTTAAGGTGATATCCAAGATTGTTGGACGTGATATTATTATTAGAGACATGAGTCGTTTTCATCACTTTGAAAACGGGTTATGCTTTTGTGCCGACTATTGATGACCAATTTTTGATGATTTATGGTAACAGTTTACGGTAATTTTCTTTCAAAAAAAAAAAATGCATCACACCATTTAAAAAAAAAATTAAATGAATTAAATCACACTGAATTTAGAATTAAATTATTAAAAATTAAAAATGAATTGTTAAATTTAGTCTGACCATATGCTGGAGTTGATACATATGTGAAAGTTGCTCTCTTTTTCGCCATCAAACCAGCAGAAGAATCGAGTTCAACACTGGTATCTGAGTTTCACTCTCAGAGGCAGAGCTGCACTAAAAGGCTTGGCGATTGGAAGCAATGGAGAACCGTGCTCAGAGGCGTATAAATTTGATTCATCATCACCTTCTTCCACCACCATCTGAGTCCAGTGACGCTCTTAATCCGGTAAGCGCCTCTTTCACTCTTTTTTGTGTCTCTTTTCCTTCTTTATTCAAGGTGTTTAACAGAGGCTAGATGTTTTTTTTTTTGCAATCATGGTGATGTTGAACTTGTAAGCATATTTTAGGCACCGACAGATAATGTGAGCCAATTGCAAATTGGGGAAGCAGAGCCTGTGGTTGTTGGAGGTATGGTGCTTGATATTCACGCCATACCCTCCATTTCTGCTGTGTCGAGGTCAACTACTCCTGGCAAGGTACTCTCCTAATTGCTCTTTAAATATGGATTTAAGGGAAACTGGTCTCTAAGGTTGGAGGAGTTTGGAATAATGTGGCTGCTTATTGTAGACTATTGTAGATATAAGACTAGTTGGAATCGGTATATAATCTTTTTAGGAACATACAGGTTTCAAATCCAACTATTATTAGGGCATTCACATTAATGTTTTGTTGGGAGTGATCAATATTTTTCAGGTGTTTTGATTTTACTTGACCTATAATTCTTAAACGTTTGATGCTTAAAGATTCTACCACTAAACGTTTGGTGGATTTTAAGGTTCCCCTGGAACAAGTTTGTCCTAATAGTCTTTTTTTTTTAAGAAACAGAAACGAAAAGTAAGTTGCCTTATTTACAAGTATTTGAGTTATCTTGTGCTTGCTTGTTCAACAGATTTAGAGAACATACTCATCATTATGATATGGATAAAAATATAACAACAAATCTACCCATTATTTAATCCAATCCAGTAAGTAAAATAACACTACCATAATCCTCATTTTCATTGGTTGTTGGTATTTTATGTTTTGCTCTTTGGCCAGTCTCTTTATGTTTTTCCTATTGGTTGAACTCATTGGTGATCTGTAGCATCATAATGACAATGCTATCTCAGTGAGCCTATCGTTAAGTTCCTATATTTCGACTCTAACCTTTGAGAATATGCTGTTTTTTTTTTTTTTTTTTTTTTTTTGAAAATATGCTGTTTTAGATCAACTATATATTAGGAGGCGTAGCACGGAATGTTGCTGAATGCATGTCAAAGCTTGGGACCAATCCTTTTCTGATTAGTGTGGTGGGACATGACATGGCAGGTTCTTTTAAGATCTTTTATCATTTTGTTTTGTGTGACTACTTTGACATTCTAGAATGGAAGATTGGTTCTTTCTTTTTTTGGATAAGATACGATAACTTTCATGGTTCTTCAGTTCACATTGCAACACTGATGGATTCATCCTTTGTTATCTACTATCATCCTTTTTTGGTGGGTCATCCTTTTTATGGCTCTACAAAGGTTCCTTGGCTTGTCACTCTTAGAAAGGTTTTTCTTTAATTCTGGATCCACTAAAAAATTGTAGCCACTTCAACAAGATGAACTCACGCACTCCAATCAGATATGGAGAAAAGAAGAGTATCATCAGCGAATTATAAATGATTCAAAGAGAAAGATAAATTACTAATCTGATGAATGATAAATATTTTATGTTGAACATAGAAAAAAAAAGACAATAAAAGACATTTTATTTTTTCTGATTCTTTTATTTTTTCTTGAAATAGGGAATCTCTTGTTTGAGAATTGGAGATCGGCAGGGCTATCAACAGAAGGTAGTCTATCTATATATTGTCCATATATACTAGCTAGCTATCAGTTATGAAATGTGGCACTTCATTTTTTGTTATTTTCTTCTAGTATGGAGTTTTTCATCTGTGTGGTATTATCCCCCTACCATTGTTTGGTGTTCCAAGGTTGACGGTTATTTTTATTACTTCCATCACTTTCCTTTCTATTCATCGGTGGAAATTGAGATCCCTTTTTTGTGATTATACTTTTACTAATCTTATGACCAATTGAAATTAGTTTTTGTAATCATTGACAGAATCCAATTTCGTGCATAATCCTGCCCGCCTTTCGCCCCCCAACTTCTTTATGTTTGAATCCTTGAGTTATGAAGTGAAAACAGAATTATCAAACTAGGCCAAAAGAAAATTATTAATTGGTTATTATACATATTGTTGTAGATGGAAATGATACAGTTTCTAGAACAATTTCATATTTTGAATAGGCATTCGGAAGCACCAAGACGTCAGCACTGCTGTTGTGTGTGCCGTAGTTGATGTCCATGGAGAACTGACAGCTGCTGTGGCAAGTGTGGAAGCTATTGTAAGTGGATCTTTATAAATAGAGTTCCAAACTTTGGGATTGAGCCAATTGATACAATTATAAGTTCGCACACACGTGAACCTAACGTTTTTCCAACAGAACCTAACAGAGGGTGTAAATTGATACATTTATGAAAGTTCATAATTTGAATTGATACAATTATTAGTTTAGAGTTTTAAATGATACAACCTGTTTAGAGGTAAAATTTGATTTTTGTCCGTAGATTTGTTATATTGTCTCGAGGATTTAGCACTGTGAATCTGTAAGGTATCCAATACCTTATTTCTTCAACAATTTCAATTAAATGCCAAACACAATATAAAATGAAAATAACACCAAAACAGAGCTAGAATTTCAATCACCAGCAGATTCTCATTAATGGAAATAACAGAAAGTAATACAGGAACAAAAATAACCAAACAACGTTACCCGGAGAATTCGAGAGCTCCGGTATCTCTCCCAAGAAGTCCTCAGACCTTCTTCCAAAATAAAAACCCCCCTCTCTCTTTCCCTACACTACCTTATTTATACCCACACAATAGCACTCTTTCTAACAAAATAATCACCCACTAAGTACTTTTCTAAAATTACCCCTTCTAGATTATTCTTCACTATTTGGGGATCTTACAGAATCTTGTATAAGATTGATGGTAGTACCACAAGAAACCTGAAACCAGCTTGATACAGGAAAAATTTCTTACAACCGATTGGATTGAGCAATTCAAGTGCAATATTCATGCTGCACCAGTGCTAATGGTTGATGCAAATCTAGATCCTCTTGTTCTGGAAGTTTCTTGCAGAAGTACTACTCTTTTTCTTAATAGCTGCCGCTTCTTTTACTTTTCTTTCTTGGTCTTTGTTATATGATTCTATATGTATTTTCTGCATCTTTTTTTGTCAGTTGCTGCTGAGTATAATACTCCAGTGTGGTTTGAGCCTGTGTCAGTTGCTAAATCAAGAAGGATTACCTCAGTTGTCAAGTATGTGAGTTCACATCCTTTCATGCTGATCTTTCCTCTTGAAGTTTGATGAGTTTTTCACATGCGATAAATTTACTATTTCTCATTTCTTTCTACCTAGGTATTCCATTCACTTGATTCAAAAAAATAAAGAAATGTGAACAAAAAAATTATGAGGTGGTTTTGAATTGGAATTGTAACCAAACTGACTTTCCTACACATATTT
>JBBMKA010000001.1:8683225-8713411 GCA_037833695.1 Sechiopsis laciniata
TATTAATAATACACAATATTGTATTTAATAAATACTATCGTATTAATGAATATTAATATTACCGTATTGAACAATATTTATGACTATAAATGTAAATATTTTTAAATTTGAATATACTTGTAATTATTTTATTAAAATAAGTTCATTACAATTTCCTTAATATTTTTTTCTTTCAAATTTTATATAAATCATCCTAACAACTTTCTTCCACAATTGTTTATACATTTTTCTTTCTCTAAGCAATTTTAAGCATGAATGAAAGTTTTGAAAAATAAGAGAAGTGATGAGTCTATTTTCAATTGTCCTTCTCGTTTTTCACTTAAACTTAATTTAGGTTTAATTATATTATAAAGCTTGGGCCATGCATTAACATGACCTAAACACTTCCATGTCCACTTATATCACCAAATTTGATAGACTTTTGACTTTTGGTTTGGTTTGAGCACTTTTCCATTTTTTTAAATATAGTTATTGCATATTAAAAAAAAAAAAAAAGTATATGTTATCTACAATAATAATGTAAAAAGTTACTAAATAACAAATTATTTTGTCAAATCTTAAAGTTAAAATATCATATAGAGATCATTTATCTATTTTTCTTATTGTAAGAGGTATAACAAAAATGTTGTTGACGGTAATTTATTGGATTTTTTTTTTAATAGTCATTTGGTAGGATACCTCTTATGTCATTTTGGAGGATGGTAATAAGTTTTTGTTCCATATTTAATGAACGATTTTCTTTTTTCTTTTTTTTACATATAACATTATTGGTACTAGAAACAACTGAAAAAATATTTCTCTTTCAACGTAACGTTACTCCTTCTTTTGTAATTTCATATACATATATATATATATATATATATATATATGAAATTGTTTCATTCGGTAAAGAAAATTAAGAAATGAGAATATTAAAATAATTCTGCAAGTGGATGAAACACAACCTTGTTTGCAGCTCGGCCTACGTCGCCGGTCGAACCAATCAAGAGAGTTCGAAGCTAGGGTTTGGCAGTCCCGTTCAAAATCTACCATAAACAATGGCTAATCAACTCCACGGTTACAGCTCCGTCTATGGCGCCGGACCCGCCACTGCCACTCCATCTCTTCCGGCCACATACTCCTCTTCCCGTTCCCTCTCCGACATCGTCGCCGCTCGTTACCTCGTCTCCGACACGCTGTCCTCCGGTCTCCCCATTTCGCGCTCTCTAGCTGCTCGTGCTACATCTATGTTTTCGACTCAAGAACAGGGTCTTAGGTTATCCGCCGGCGACATTGTCCCTAGAACGTCGCAGTTGCAGTTCTCTTGGCCGAGTACTGATGCTGCTGCTGCTGTGCTTGGTTCTGATGTTTCTGGCATCAAACGTTCTTCTGAAGGTTAGTTTTGTTTCTTATCCATTGAAATCTTATAGAAAATCACTTCATTAAATGACGTATAATGGTTAGTTTAGTACTAGAAGATCGAAACAAGGCCGAATCGCATTCGAGATCAGGTGGCTTCTTCTGTTTTTTTTTTTAAATGTTAAGGGTTCGCCTCCGGTGTCTCCATTTCTTCTATGTTTCCCGGTTCTTGACCCATGGACGGATGTGCTTGCCTGGGTTCACCTCCCGTGCCCGAGTTATAGTGGAACTAAGCTCCGATTTCCTAGTTTCTAAAAAAAAAATGTTAAGGGTTGGAGAATTCAAACCTACTAACTACCTCTAGGTCGGGGATACATCTAGGCTCAGCCTGCTTTGATAGATTAGGTGGGCTTTGTTTGGTTTTGGTGTTTCTGACTGTTGGTCTATGTTTTTCTTTTTCTCATGGAGCTTTAAATGTGATTTGTGGCATAAATCGTTAGGATGTTTTAGTCATTTTAGGTTGGCATATGAGACGAACTTCAATTCTAACAAGAGTTCAACAGAAATAGGAAAAGATAGTAGTACTCATTCTAGTACGTTCGTTAAGGCCTAATTTCTATATACTTCTTGTAACAAACTATTTTTTTCTTAGAAAAAGAACATTTTTTTTGTAACAAAGTATTTTATTCCGAAGCCATGTTTTTCATCTGGAGACTGGAACTATGGTGCTTATAACTCTCAAGTGATTCATGAACGCCCTCTTATTTCATATACATAATTTTATGTATGGGGTTGACGACGACGTAATGGTTTGTTTTCATCCTGCCTGCTGCTGCACAACTAAGTTGGACCATAACACTACGAGCAGTCCTACATTGATATTAGTACATGACTTTTCACAAGTTTTATGCGTCATTTAAGTGTCAAAGGTCCTAATTTCTGTAAAACTTCATCTAGACTTTATTTTTATTATATATTTTATAAAATGTTTTAATTTACATTATCTACTATATTTAATTTCTAAATCTATACAGCCGGAAGTGTATTTTTAGAAATACTTATATAGTAACGTAAATGTTTGTCTTTCTTGTACGTATTGTCTACTATGTACAATAGTGCTCTACGATCAGACTGTTTTGGGTTCCTATAACACTTTGGGGCAAAGTGAAGCCTGGTATACTTCAAATTCTTTAGCCAAGCGTCCTAGATTTGAAAGTACAAGCAATTTGCCTGTATATCCACAGAGGCCAGGAGAGAAGGACTGTGCCCACTATATGCTCACAAGAAGCTGTAAATTTGGAGATAGCTGCAAGTTTGACCATCCTATTTGGGTTCCAGAAGGTGGAATCCCAGATTGGAAAGAGGTGACTGTTTTCTGCTATCTTTTGTACCTATAAAAATTAATTATGATCGAGAAATAAATAAGCACTTTATAGCCATGCCACTTTCTCTCTATCTTAAGTCTATGCCATGCAGAAAATATATATATTTTTAAAAATCTTCCCTTTTTGCTAGCTTAAGTTTTGATTTGAAAAATATATGTGTCAATTATGATACAATTCTAGTGGTCAGTGGTGTATTGATTTAATTGAGGGGAGGGCAATTTAGTAAATCAAGTATCTCAATTAATTCTTGAATATGAAGATTTTGGATTGTGTCTGGTTAATTACTGGAACCCAGAATCCATGTTATGACTAGGAATACGGTTTTGGGAGTTTTGTCATTAGCGTCTCTGATTACAGAATACAGTTTAGGGAATTCTATTAGAGGTTGTCAGGTGTTATTAGTTTGCATTAAAAATCTATTGAGATTTGGACTTATTACTTTGGCAAATATCGCTTTTCTATAAAGTTTTGTATTCAGAAGTACTGCAAGAGAAAATATTGTAATTAGAAATTTCAAGTTGTGTGTGCGTGAGCATGCACGTGCATTATATATATATATATATATCAATAGATTTCATGTTCCCCTTTGGGTCTCAGTTACTAGACCTTTTTTTGTACTTACCATTTGGCATTTAGATGTAATTTTGGTTGATAGGAGACCGTTTTTGTAGGCAGTCTCCATAGTTTGCTAGAGCTTTTTTTGTACGTTCCTTTGGTTCATTTTCAAAAAATTCGATCTTTTATCAAGCCATTTTTATCATGTTTTTTTGGTCCTCTTGTATTGTTTCCATTCTATGCTAGTCTTTGAAATACTCAACATCATTGATAGTGATGTATGCTCTTCTTATTTAACTTCTCTTCTTTATAAGGTCATAGGAAGCTAGAGCCTTAGGTTTCATTTTTCCTTGTAAGTCCTGCGTTCATGTTGATTTTTTTTTTTTTTTCCATTTTTTCTTCTATACCTGGAAAGATTTGTTAAACAAAGGCTCTATTTTTAAATTTTAACCGGATTAAAATCATTTCTTCAGAGACTAATCCCCAAAACATACAAACTCCACGAGAGGATGAAAACAAAAACAAAAAAGTAAAAAATTACAATGGACCTTGGTATTAAGAGAATGAGTTCAATCCATGGTGGCCAATAAACTTGGTCTTCGAATTAGGCCCCTCTAAGCATTCTCAGGTCCGGTTGATTTCTTCTTATATGGTTAGTGATCTCCTCACATTGTCTACCTTCTTCATCGAGTGCCCCTTCTTCTTTATCGTGTGCCTTTTCATTGTGTGCAGCTTCAGAAGCAAATAAGGTTTTTGCTCCTTTGTCATCAACGTGAGGGTTGGATTGATTCAAAGAATAAAAAAATTGGAAAGGGAGAAAAAGAGTTGGAGGATGGAGAAGGAAAGATGAAAGAGAAGTGTATAAAAAAATGAAATACGAAGAAGATAAGACAAGGTAGAGAAAAGGAGGTGAATTAAAAACAAGTCTATATCTAAAATTTGCATGTTCAGACCACTTTTTAAGCACATGTAAGAAATCTATCTCGATATTTCTACCTTTTCGAAACTTAGTTTAGTTATTTCTAAAAATATCAAAGGATTTTGTAATTTTGTTATGCTTTTAGAATTGAATGATTACTGTTATTATAAAGTGCTCATTGCTTCATTTAGGCGACAGCCTTTTGTCACCTCTTGCTTTGAGGCAATTAAAAGATTTGTAGCCTTAGAGTTTCCTTGCGCTTTGGAATGCTGTTTAATACCATCGATAAATGTCAAGATCTACCGTTTATGTTGTTAGGGTCACATTCGGATCACGCTTCACGATTATGCCGTTTTCCCTCTTGATAAGGAATAGAGGTGACTATAGTTCTTGTTCCTTGACTACGGAGGTGCTGTTTCACACACTGCTTTGGGACAAGGGACTCTTTGAGATGCAACCTTATTTTCTATTTTGTGGAATATCTAGCTAGGATTAGAAGAATTTTTGGAGGGCTTGAAAGCTAGAGGGAGTTGTGAGCTAGGGCTAGGTTTCAGCTTGGGGCCACCGTTTTGGTGACAAGTTGGATCTGTTGTCAAGAATGAAACGAGTTCCAAAATTGTTCTTAAATCCTTGTTTTAAGATAAAGGATATGATTAACGTTTCAAATGTCTGTTTTCTGAATTGTTTTGCACTTGTAGTCTGAAGACATCTTGCGCTTTGAATTTCATGTTGTATTGCCTTTTCCAATGGCTGTTTATCTCATCTATAATTCCTTGTAGGTTCCACAAATAGCTAACAGTGAAGATCTTCCAGAAAGACTTGGGGAGCCAGATTGTCCAGTGAGTTCTATTTGAAATAATTTCTCTTTTGCTTCTTTTATTGAAGTAATAAATAAGCACTCATTTTGCTTGACTACTTAACGACATTTCAATTCCTGCAGTACTTTTTGAAGACTCAAAGATGTAAATTTGGTCCAAGATGCAAGTTTAATCACCCTAAAGTTAGATCTGATTCTGTAGTAAGTTGCATGAACCTTGCGTCCTCAAGCTGTAGTACCTTTTTATCCTTTGTTGATATGATATTACTTTTTTACTTTTTTTCAGGGTGCTGATAAATCTGATGTTTTAATGTTACCCGAGAGACCATCTGAGCCATTGTGTGCAGTAATACACACGTATACACACATGCACACACACATATGTTCTTTACTATACCTTTTTTAGGCGTGCAAGTCAGATGTTGACATATTGTTTGATTTCATCCTCTGCAGTTCTATGTTAAGACTGGAAACTGCAAATTTGGTGTTAACTGCAAGTTCCATCACCCAAAAGATATCCAAATTTTATCTGGGGAAGAAAATGGAAGTAGTGTACAAACTTTGATGGAAGCTAAGACAGAAGGAAGAATTGGAGATTTCAAGCTTGTTAAGCCTCCTCCTGTTTCATTTTCACCAGCTCTTATGCACAATTCTAAAGGACTTCCAATTAGACCGGTAAATAACTGGATTAAGTTTATAGAAGTCTGAATTTTTATTTTCATGTACCCCACATGATATCAATGTTACTAATTCTCTATTTACTTTTGTGTTGCCAATTCCTTCACTTTCTGTAATATGGTCAAAGTTTCATGGAAACACCTTAGTTTTTTTGCATTAAACAAGATATTAATTTTCCTAATAACTTTCTTTTAACAGGGTGAAGTGGATTGTCCATTCTACTTGAAAACTGGCAGGTATGTGAGCATGTACGACTAATTTTTTGATAGTACAACTTGAGAAAATAGCGAAAAGTCTTATGTTTATTGGTTTTATGTGTCAGTTGCAAGTATGGTACTACTTGCCGCTATAATCATCCTGACAGAAATGGTATGTATGAAATGTTCTCGTTTGCAGTTTTGTAACTTCGTAAAGTATGTAATGATCACTTAAAATATGCTTGGGTATTATGGCAGCAACCGATCCATCTACTCCAGCAATGGTTCATCCTGCTATGGTCTCAGCTGCTAATATGAATATTGGAGTTGTTAATCCGTCCAATGCTATTTATCAAGCTATTGATCCCAGATTGATTCAGCCACTGGTAAGTCAGTCACTTAGTCTTGAGTAGTGTTAATATTAAGGCTCTTGGCACTGATAGAAACTTTGTACTCAATCGATCCCTTGTTTGGACTTCTAAGTTTTTATCAATTTGATGGTTGTGCATGTTGAATTATGCTATTAGGTCTTAATTTTCTAGATTTGAGTTGAACTGTGCGAGAGAAGTCATTGAAATCTTTGCCCAACTTTCTCTACTGGCATTGAGCAAGCTTCCACAAATTTTCCTCTCGTTCTTTTCTCATCCACCTGTCGCGTCTCCAACAAGCATACTCCACGTCTGTGGCAAAATCTCTTCTCGATCAGATCTTGCTATCCTCATTTGAGCCTACCATCAGACATATGACGCTTTTCTCTTCCACCTACACGTCTCCAACAAAGGCACCAGCAAGGAAACTCCTTCATGACCGACACTCTCGATTCTTACTTATCCACTCGTCACGTCTCAAGCAAACATACTCCACATCCGTGACCGAGTTCTTTTCCATTAGATCCCACCACCCTCATTGCTACCAAACATCAGACTTCGTGATCCAAAACAGAGAAGCACTCGACAATCACAAGAGGCAACATCTTCATCACCCCAAATCTACTCTCATACCAACGATAACCTCCTCCACCACGGCATCCTTGTGTGTTTCTTCCTCCAGCATCCTTGCACCTTACACCACTTGGTATGGCTGTGCGTTTCATTACCAAATCTAGTCATGATGCTTTCAATCTTCCTATAGATCTTGATGATTTCTACACGCGCCATCTCCTTCACTACCAGACCTGGCCGTGTTGACACCAAGCTTGTACAAAAAACTACTGCATTGTATCTATTAGAGTAGTTTGATGTTTCAACTCAAAATCAATTGACTATGAGCGTAGTAGCTCATCTATCTTATAAATACTAGAAGATATCCTCACCTTTTCAATTTGGGATATTCAACATGCTTCCTCAAGATGGTTTCTCTTTCGGTCCACCATTCTTGGTTTGGATCCCAATTTCATTTTATTGAACCGAATACTCGTTTGGATTTAATGAGCTCTAACACCATATTAGAGTAGTACAAAACCAATTGGAAATGAGTGGAGTAGCTCATCTATCTTATAAATACTATGAGATATTTTCACTTTTCGAATATGGGGTCCTCAACAATATCGTCTGCTCTCCACGGTCGACACTCACTCCATGTTCGTTGTTGGTGGTTTTTCAACATCATTGTTTTGGTGTGTTTTCTTATCTCTACTTTTGTTTATCTCTATTTTTTGGTTTGGGTCCATTGTCATATGCTGTCTTTTTCAATCTGAAAACGTGGACTCACTCTTCTCTCGCACATCTAAGGTATGTAGTCGATCTCTGTTTCTTCCCATTCTCAAGCGTTGGTCTCTTTCTCACCCTCATATACCCCTCTCATTTTCTGTCCATTTCTCTTGCGAGCATTCCACTTCAACCTTCCCAGGCCTATTGTTTTTCTTTCTCTTTCTTCCTCTCACTCCTCTTTCCTTTACCCTCAGCGAGCATCCATGTTATTTCATCGCTCGGTGCCTTTTCAATCTTTTCTCCTCCATGCAAAACCTAATGGCAGTGAGTACACTGACCTCATTTCCCTAGTCTTTTTTAATTATCCTTTCTCCTCTCTTTTTTTCTTGTAGAGCATTTCTCAAATTTCAAAGCTCACAAGTGAGGGAGTGTTGGTTGATATAATTAATTTTACCCCAGCTTATCAGCTTAAGCTTTTGGGTTGATTGGTGGTTTAACACTTTCAACAATTGGGAAACCACTGCGCTTTAAGAGATCTTGCGACCTTCTCTTTTGCGACCTTCTCTTCTCCCTCTTCCAACATTCTCTGGCAGTTAGAACATTAGTTATTTCTCCCTCTTTTATCTAGCATCCTTCCTTCCATTGGTGCAAAAACAAACCACAATGAGCTTAGCAACACACTTCATACACTAGGCCTTTTTACGGAGATCTACCCATCTACAGTTGTCAATGACAAGTCTTTCTTCTAAAAAATACTAGGGCATTTTTATCGCGGTCATTTCTCGGCTTATTCCACACAACTACTTGAACTTTGTATCTGAGGGTAATCACTCAAGGAGCTACCCATCAAGCTTCTTCTATCTCCCCATCTAGTTTGGCGTCATTGTCTCACAAGATTACATTGACACATAGACAAGATTACATTTACACCATAGACCAAGTGTGACGGAGAGTGTCCTCCTTTATGGGGCCGACATGCTGCATTTTGTGCAGAAAATGCAGACGAAGACCTTGATGATCTGCTTTGGCATTGTGAGTTGGTTGTGGAGGTTTGGAACTAGTTCTTTGTTGATTTTGAGTTTGTTCTTGCCCGACAAAGATTTTTTTTGAGACATGTTGGTGGGTAGCTGTTTTCCTCTCCCCTAAGCGAGAATGGGGCTTTTTTGTGGCAATTCACTGTGTGCCATTCTATGGGGCACTTGGGGGGAGAGAAACAATAGAACTCTTAGAGTGGAAAGACTTAGTATTGTGGAGTCTCATTAAATTCTATGTATTTATTTAGGCCTTCATTTCTTGACTTTTTTTTTAATTATTCTCTAGGCACTATTTTTCTTGATTGGAGACCTTTTTCTTGACTGGTTTTTTATGGCTTCTTTAGTTGACCCATTTTTATTCTCAGATTTCAAAATGAAAGTTTCTTTTCCAATTCGAAAAAGAAAACAAAAATGAACGGTTATCCCATAAGAATAGTCGAGGTGTCTCTAAGCTCGCTGATGCACTCACATATATACATATACATTTTTTTTTTTTTTTTTTTAAAAAAATCTGATGTCCCCCAGGGTGTTTGTGGCAGCATTGCTTTCACTGAAAGTCATTAATTTTATTATCTGTTAATTCATTATGAGTTTAAATTACTTCTAACTCAGTACGCGGTTTTTCATAATTTTATTACAATGACATTTTGTTTGAACTTTGATCCCATGATTCATGAACATTTCTCAACTATCATAAAGTGTATGTTAAGAGGTTATGAGTTCAAGTGTCCCCTCCCAATTGTTATTGAACTAAAATAAATAAATCCCATTTGAACTTTTGAAGTTTATGAATCCTCTTTTAGCAATTAACTAAAACTATTTTTGCTTATGTTACAGTTGGGATCTAGCTCGTGTATCTACCCTCAACGACCTGGGCAGATAGAATGTGATGTGAGCATCTCTTCCCTTTCTCCTCTCCTAATAAGTTC
Organism: Sechiopsis laciniata; assembly: GCA_037833695.1. Taxonomy (NCBI): domain Eukaryota; kingdom Viridiplantae; phylum Streptophyta; class Magnoliopsida; order Cucurbitales; family Cucurbitaceae; genus Sechiopsis; species Sechiopsis laciniata. The sequence goes on from JBBMKA010000001.1 coordinate 8,692,727, forward strand.
CTTAGGTAGTCATGATGTGATGTTATTATTAACTTTGAGTTGCACTAGCATAATAGCCTTCTGTGGCTGAAGCATGAGCCATGAGATACAAGTTACAACAAAGGGAAAAGAGAGGGTTATTTTTTTAAGGTGCAATGTATATAAAGTAATTTTGATGGTAAGGGACAAGATGATTGTAGGCCTTTGCACCTTGAAGATTTCTATGGTTGGCACCTTCCAACAGTGTGTTCTCCATGAGGTAGGTGGGTGTCATGTTGAATCCGATTTAATGGGGGTTTTTTTTTTTGTAAAATAAGAATGTTTACTTCGAAAAAGAAGAGAATTTAGGGAGAAGTCGAAGGAAGAAGAAGAAAAAGAAAGAACCAGAATAGTTGGAATATTTATAGAATAGGGAAAATTAGTAGACAAGTACAAGAAGAATAGTTGGAGTAGAGATGGAAGGAAGAACAGAAAAAAAAAATGTTGAGAAGAAGAAAAGTTTGGACACAGTATTAAAGAAGCCTGCATTTTCTAGAAACACTAGCCTGCAGCGGACTGCCACATGACAGTATCTGTCTATCCATAGAGTCAGGTGTTTGTATTTATAGTCTGTTTATCGTTTGTTAAAGTATTTTTTTACCATTTATTGAAAGAAAAAAACCTACATTTTTAAAGAAAATTTGAAAAAATGAGTATTTAATTCTAACCTATTAATTATTATAAATAATACTTGTTTAATATCTTATTTTGGTTCACTCAAGTAGTGCTTTTCTGTTGCCTTTGGCTTTCACCTTAAGGTGACTAGGAGATTTGTCATCTTGTTAGCCCTTGTGTTTTTTGAATAGGAAACGTAAACTATTTCATTCATGTATGAAAGAGATACAAAAAAAAAGGTCCTATCAGTGATAATTACTAAGCTTAACGTTATCCAGCTGAGCTAAGAGGTGTTGAAAAGACAATTTCATCACCTTTTAAAAATTGACAAAAAGTGATTCCGAGACAATGTAATGGAAGCTTAGAATTCAAAGACCCAACCTGATTGAAGAGAAGAGATCCAAAAGAGGGATGGAAATTTGTGATTAAGAGAGTAATCTCCCTACCAAAGATCATCCCAAAATTTTATACGTTGGCCATTTCCAAGAAGAAAAAAAACAAGACAAAGGAAGTAGTTGAGACCAAATTTTTGAGCTACCTAATGTCATGCAACCACGCCTCGATAAATTAAATTTCTGCTTCGAACAACAAAGGAAATAATCACAGGAGCATTGTGGTGTGTGAAAGTGGATTCAAAAGGTCTTAGAAGAACTTGTGATCAAATCTCGAAGTTTATTCAAAATGTTTTGTGATAGTCAAGCAGCAATCATCATAACAAAGAATCTGCTTCATCATGGCAGAACGAAAAGAATAGAGATAGATTGTCATTTCATATTTGGGAAGGGCAACAATAGTGTAGAGGAACTAAACTATGTTTCGTCTGGCCATCAAATTATTGTCATTGTCACTAAAGCATTATCGAGGAGTCAAGGACAAGTCTTGATGAATTTCACTTCAAGCTTGATTTGTATTTTATATACAAGCCATCTTAAGAAGAGTGTACATTTATGTATGATATAATTGTGTTTAGATTGAAGTATTAGTCTTGTATCTTTTAATTATTTTTTCCTTGGGTTATTTTTCTTTTATTGTTTTGTCGATCTGTGTTTTCACTCTTTATATGTTCTTTTTGTAGTATTATATGAAGACCGGTGACTGTAAATTTGGAGAACGATGCAGATTTCATCACCCTATGGATCGGTCAGCACCAAAGCAGGCTGCTCAACTTAATGTGAAACTAACACTAGCAGGACTACCCAGGAGAGAGGTATATATATCTGATATTGTGTCTTATTACGTTCAAGAATGTTTAGTACACACTATCTGTAGCAATGTTGACATTTCAGACGACATGTCGACATCCTGTCGAGCTAGTCGACATGTATAATTAGGAAAATGTCTTTCTTCCCTTTCGGTGATAGATTAATGCTAATTTCAATATATCGCAAATATTTGAACATTTCATATGGAAATAAAACAAGTATAAATTACTTTTTAGCACAAGATGAAGCCCATATCCAGAACCCAAATTATGCTAATTTCCTCACTCGCATGACTCCTCTTGCCTTTCTCTCTGTAGTATTTTCTTTTTTATTTAATTATAACTATGTTAATATATCTTTTGGCTGGACCTAACTTTTCCTTGGGAGGTTAAAGTGGTAGGAATGCTAATCTTATTAGAAGGATATGGAATGCCCAATTCTATCGGAAGTAGGATAAAGAGTGTACAATCCTATTAGGAGTAGGATAAGGATAAGAGGTTATAAATAACAGAGGGCGGAGAGGGGAGAAATCAATTGAGAAGCACTAAGATACAGTGAGTATCTCGTGCTTGAGAGTGATCTCAAGATAAGGAGGATTCAAGTACCTTAAATCTTTTATTTCATTTCGTGGGGTATTTTCATCGTGAACAATTTTAGAAGTAAACCAAAAGCATCTCTATGTTGACAGGGTGCCATAATTTGTCCATATTATCTGAAAACTGGTGCTTGCAAGTATGGCTCTACTTGCAAATTTGATCACCCACCTCCGGGAGAAGTGATGGCAATGGGAGCAGCAGTACAATCTGTTTCGGGTAAAGACGGCGAAGAACAGACATATGAATAATTTAAGCAGCAGTAGAGATTCTCATGAAGTTTAGAAATTTTAGGCTTCTTTTGGTTTGGTATCTGTACGTTCCTTAATGTAATGTTTGACTTTAACAACCATTGTATCTTGTTGAAATAAATTGAAACTGTGATTAATCTTCCTTGTATTTGACAGAGTAATATTTATTCTTCCCCTTCTGTACTGTAATATGACTATCTGTGTTTATTGTTCGTTAATTTATAAATTTGGAGTTTTTTTTTTTATTTTTTATTCAACAACAGAATTTGAACTTGAAAGTCTTTTGAATTATGCCCTTGTTGGCTGTATGGACTATAATTTTGAAGTACAATTTAGTGCTTTTGTTGTAATAAAATCTCATAAATAGTTTATGTTGTTTGTATTTGCTGAAAAATTAAGAATGTGACCGTTTGGTATCAACGTATCATCAATGACAATGACCTATACACTAAATGTTAAAGCTCATTAAAACTATTTTTCTTAATACAACTAGAATTTAATATTAAATTAAATGATAAAATCAAATCAAATACTCATAAATTCTCTTTATTTATAAAAACAAAAGTGATTGGATTTATATAGGAGATGTAGATTGGGAAGAAAAGATTTTCTGATGTAGGCACAATATCTTCATATTGACATTAATTGATCTAAATGTCAAACATAAACATCTTCAAAAGTTGTAAATTGTTTAGAAATTGCAAATAACAACTAAAAACTTAAATAATGCTTGAATTTTTCAAATAGAAGACTTAATTATCGTATTAATTAAATTATCGTTGGTACTAATATTGCTCACAATACTGTCTCAAGGAATAATTTCACATTCAAAATAGTATCAAATATCAACGTACTTCATCATCTTAGGAAACATCTAATCATTTATGAAGAAGATAACACTTCGATTATAATTTATAAATCTTATTAAGTTTATCAAACAATCTCTTCAAATTGCACAACTGCATAGAATAAATTAGGGCAAACAGAAATCATTACATATTTAAGAAATTCAACTACACGAGAGTAAAGAACTTGATATATACAATCAACCTCATTATCTTACTATGGAAACAAAGCATATGATAGTTTGTAATGCTAAAGGAGTACTAACAGATTCGGCCTGTTAATGGACAAAACTTTGAGAATCTACCCCTTTGACTCGCATAGTTTTCTCATTCTTCTATCTTTCACAAATTCCACAGTATTTTCTATGTTGCTTTTAAGTCTTTTGCATCAAACTCTTTATATTTTGGCTTGTCTAATTTCTGTTATATATTGAACTAGTATCAATACATGTTCGGTAAGAATAGAATTCTAACAAGGCAAGAAAGTAAAAAATAAAGCATTAAAGAATGGGAAAAAAACATTATTAAAGAAAAAAAATGTTAAAATACACTTTTGATCCCTAAACTTTAAATTATGTTCTATTTTGATCTCTAGACTTTTAAAAGATCAATTTTTATCCCAAAACTTTCAAGTTTGTTCAATTTTGGCCTCTAGATTTTCAAGTTTGTTCGATCTCCTTAAAATTTCAATTATTCAATTTAATACCTACATTTTTTTTTTTTTATAAATTAGTTCTAATTTTTTCCTTTAAAAATTTACCACCTTTCTCCATAAATTTTAGATGTTCACATATTTTCTTTACTTGTATTAAAATTATTAATATTATTGAATCAATTTCAATTAATAATAACTTTACCTTCTAATTTAAAAAATTTTGACCGCCTAGAGACACATTTAAATGTTTACACGCATTGAATTGACCTTTTAGTTATAACCTATGAAGCATCATTTAATTTTAAATTGACCTCGATGAGCTAGGTAATGAAAGCCTTCTATGCTCTTCAATTTGATTTCATTAATTAATCAACTGAATTCAAACAAAAAAGTTAATTAATTAACTTTACCTCTTAGGATTTCAGTGTAAAATTACATGCGAGGGTACAGTATGAAACCTCACCCACCTTCTTTTGCCATTTAATTAGATAAAACCTAACATACTAATTATGGATATTTTTATCCTAACATTCAATCTTTGAATAAAATGAGAAGTGAAAGATTCATATTTCTACTATCAACTCATAAACAACAAGAATGCAAGGCAAAAAAAAAGAAAAGCCAGAGATATGAAGAAAACCCCTCTTCCAGTCTATGACTGTCTTAAAGTTGAAAGCGTAAGCATTTTTCGAATCCGAGTTTACGTAACTCTACTCGATATTTCCTAGAGAACTAGTGCTGCCCTAACAGTAAAAAACAACAACATTCAGCTTTATCTTAATAATAAATAAAGCCCTTAACACTGCTAGACCAGAAAACAACTGAACTGTACAAACAAGCCCCCCCCCCCCCCAATGGACCAAATCCTCCAAAGTGATAACACATAAGCAAAACCACTTTAATCAAAAGCAGTGGTTGCCATTTCCATTGCCATATGCAGCAGCAGCATTTAATAACAACCCATTACCAGACTTTGGACTATGTCCATTTTGCAGACTCTTTATCTTGCTGTGTCCATTGCTATTGCTTTTCATTTCTGGTGCAGATAATTTGCTCACATTCCCATTCACATTGGCTGGTAGAAATGTCTCTAATTGTCCACATGCTGCCCTTATGAGCCCTGCAACACCAAGATTAACCACAGGTATAAGTTAATATGGTGACTTTCTCAACTTAATAACTTGTGAATAAATTAGGCCCCGTTAGATGTGATTTTTGTTTTTGGTTTTTGAAATTTATACTTATTTTTACTGAAATTTCCTAAATGAATTCATCTTTATTTATGAAGGTACGTGAATGTTAACCAAATTTTACAAACAAAAACAAGTTTTTTAAAGCTACTTCTTTTTTCCAAATTTTGATAAGGTAGTTGTTGTAGGATTAAATTTCATAAATAAAATATTAAAAACAAAATAGTTATCTAGTTATCAAACGGAGCCTTAGCTACCGCAAGTATTGTACCTAAGAAGGGCGGGGAAGGTTTCCCTGGCCAGGACTTGAATTCAGGATGAAATTGAACTCCCACAAAGTAAGGATGGCTATTCAGCTCGACAATCTAAAGCACATTATTCCCAATACAATATTCTTCAGGACTAAGAAACCAAATACTGCAAAAAAAAAAAAAAAAAAAAAAAAAAAACGCGCCCTTGCAGCCATTTAAAATAATGCATACCTCCATACGACGACCTGATTCATCACTGCCAACAAAAGATAAACCCGCCCTTTCAAGTCGAGGCACCATTTCAGGATTGACCTACTCGCACAAAAAATAAAAATAAAAAACATGAATACGGGTGTCTAAAACCATAACAGAAAGTTGCCAAGCAATATAAAAGAATACCTCATATCTATGTCTGTGTCTCTCATCAACAAACTTTACATTGCCATACCTTAAACACAGTTGCAAAATAAAAAGTTATGGACAAGGAATGATTAACCATAACACATGCTAATTAAAAGCCTTCTTAATCCTATCAAGTTCTAAAATCATCAACAGATATCACACAATTCGGGAATAACATGCCACTAAGCTTTGATCAATATGAAATCCTTACAATTTTGCAGATTTGCAGTCCATGACATTAAAGTAGGTTCTCCTCGACCCGAGACGCATGGTTCCTCCCATATGAGTCTTTGAACCCTATTATCAAAAATAGAAACTCAAGTTTCACAGGATATGTGGAAAGCAACTTAAGCAAACTTGTAAAGTGCACACCTCAGGCATAAAAATCACACAAGGGTTAGCAGTTTGAGGATCAAACTCGGTGCTGTTAGCATCATGTATACCAAGAACAGATCTGGCAAATTCAATGACAGCAATTTGCATCCCAAGGCATATACCCAGAAAGGGAATCCCATTCTCTCGAGCATATTTGGCTGCTAGAATTTTCCCTCGTACTCCCCTATCACCAAAACCTCCAGGAACTAGAACACCATCAGCGCCCTGAAAAATAGTACCAACCAGATAAGTGCATAAAAATTAGCATTTACAGCTATTGAATAGAAAAGAGGAAAAGAAAAAAAAAAACAAACTCATAACGTTGGGGCACCTTTAAGAGTTTCCATGCAGCTTTATAAACTTCAGGGGCCTGCAAGCAATGAATAACTTAACTATAAACGATCAAAGGCAGAGAGATAAGCCACTTAAAAACAAAATGTACCTCTTTGGCGGAAATATCTTCAAGATCCCCAGCTGGAACCCATTCTACAATAAGCTTTCTGTTGATGGCGACAGAAGCATGTGAAAGAGCCTAAACCATGAAGCTAAATATTAGGTTATGAACTAGGGGTTCTTAGACTATATACTTTTACATAAAAGATGGTATCTGTAGAAAGTGGAAAGAAAGCAAGGAGTGAATTTCTTTGATACAGAAAAAATTTTTAAAAAAAACACAAACAAACATGTTGCAGAAATAAAAATTTCTTCTTCTTCCCTTTCTCCTACATGCATTCTACAATGAAGAGAATTTATAACGCCCTCAAGGAAAATATGAAAAAGATGCAAGTCATTGGGAAAGACGAGCTAAAGTTGAAAACATATTTTTCCCTTGGATATCTCAATTTTAGTAAATAAGATGACTTTTGCAGTATTTAAAAAATATATTTGATAATACCAACTTAGTAGTTCTTTATACAAACTAGTACTTGAGGTCGATAACACCACAACTTATACAGACTAGTACTTGGAAGTGGGGGAACACCAACTTATACAAACTCATACTTAGTTCTCGCAAATAAGATGAAGACTGTTCTTCCTTAAAACCATTTCCACTTTCGTTGGCAATAAGGAAAAACCGAACATAATAGGAAAATCCCCAATTCAGTCATCGGTGAAGTGCTGAAGATTTGGAAGTGGGGAAGCTTCGAAGTTTTTTAAAATTTAAGAACCTACTAAATACAAAATGGAATTTTTATTTATATGAAACAAAAATCATTTGATGAATGGAATAAGATACAAAAGGTTCTATCAATAATAATTACAAAATATATCTCCAGTGAGATAAGATAGTCAATAAGCTATATTTTTTTTTATTGCCTTAAGTGACACTCAAAATTCTGTGTCCTTTATTATTATTTTTTAATTTTTGGACACACCATGGACACTTCGAAGATAGGCCATTTAAGATTTATTTGTTTAAAATGGTCGATGACACCATAACAGAGTAACCTTGGTGGAGGCAGTCGACGACAACGTTCATCAAATATAGATGGGCTCAAATGAAAAAGGGATAGAAAGAGAGAAAATAGAATGTAGAGGATGGAAATGAAGTAAATAGAATGGAGTGGATGGAAATGAAGTAAAAAATATAATACTTTGAGATTGTTAAAGGTTGAGCTTATAAATTTTGTTGTGTCGACTAGTAGGCATAAGAATAGTGAGATTTAATTCTTTATTAAATTTAAATTGACTCATAATTAACTATGTCAGTTAAATTCAAATGCTAATTGAATTCTCATTTTCATCTTTATTTTAATTATTTCTCATATTTAATAAAAAAGACTAAAATATTTTGGATTAAATTTTTTAATAGTATATCATTAAAAAATTTTAAAATTTTTTTTAAAGTGTCTTCGCATGGCTACTGTGTTCGTGTCGTGTTCGTATCTTGAAGACATTTTGAAAGTTGCCCTCAAGCATTCTTTCATGATTCCTAATGAAAGTCACTTAAGCCAATTAAAGTGAATTACTATAAGCCAAAGCCGACAACTTTCTTTAGAGTTTGGTGACTTTTAAGAAAAAGTTTTTCCTTCCCCTTGAATATAGCATGATGAACCCCTCCAATCCTTAAAAGAAAAAGGGAAAAAATTCTATGGGATGACCTTACCCTCCCCTCTTGTGGGAACTGGATCACCTTAAAAGTCTTATGCATTCAAAGGGATGGACCAATCATGGAACCTTATTCATTAAGTGAAATATATAAGACATCCACTTTTTGGTTGGTCTGGTAACAAGTAACCTAGCAATTATATTACCAAAAGGCAAACATGTCTGACCTTTTCCCTCTAGTACTCTAATTGAAGACCCCAACTGTTGCGTGAATTTACACCAAAAAAAAAAAAAAAAAACCTATTAACTAAGTGCCTATAGTAATTCCATGCCCGTTTTACAGGCACAAGTGTATTAAGTCATTACCTAGGTAAGATTGTGTGTACCCACAGGGCCACAAACCTATTTTGAATGCAAGCGTATAAGAGACGAGGTTTCTAATTTACAGAACTATACATTTGCTAAGCTTACAAAGGAGGAAAAAGAAAAACGAGAATGTACGATAGATTATTTACAAAATAAGGTGTTAATTAAGAATTATATGACTTTTTGCAGACATCACAACATTAATTATTTTAAATTTCAAGAAACCCCAAAATAGGGTCGTCCCCAGCACAAAGGCGGGGTGAAATGATTCATGTTCTGGGACCAACCTTTAAGACAGAGAGGTACGAATCTGAAAGTCCTGTGTATTTACCAACCATAGCAATTTTGACCTATATATTTCCAGAGTTTGAAACAAAAATTTGAATGAATAATTTTTTTAAGAAAAAAATATACTAGTATAGGATAAAATTGAATGAACTAGATAAGTGCTCGAGACCCACGGAATCATGTAATTTATCGTATAACCTTGTCCTCGACGTCCATCCATCTAAATCAGGTACACCTGCTACACTGGAAATTTGTAAATGTTAGTGGACCAATGTCTTCACGGAAATATATCCGAGAGATTCAGAGAGATGAGATGCAATGAACACTAGATAGAACTTCCATGTCGTTAAAAAAATGGAACTTGAATTCTGCAATACCAACCTGTGAAGATTCAGGCTTTTTAAGAGTGCATGATGAGCCTTCTGATCCTGCAGAAGAAAAATATTCTAGTCGTTCTTTCCTCGCATAAAAAGAAATATGACTAAAAAATCACTTACTCTTAATAGCATAGGAATGTGCCAGATATTTGGAACATCATAGAGATTGATTATATTCTCTGCCTGTCAAAAACCCAACTCATTAGAAACAAACACAAAGCACCAAATGAGCATGTTGAAGAGCATCATCATAGAGTACCGGCACATGACAAAATTGAGCAAGTTTTTCCTTCACATTTACATCAAGTTCCTGTTAAAGCTAAATAAAGTCAGATCATGAACTAAGTGCAGTCTGAAGACCCTAAAGCAAGTAAAAAGAGAAAGGGGAAACCTTTGTGCTGCGGCAAGCTAAAATATTTGGGACCAATCCCAGTCCTCTTAGACCTCGAACACTATGTTGAGTAGGCTTAGTTTTCTATAGTTCAAAATTAATAAAATAATCAGGAAAATCAGCAATCATTAAAAAAATTATCTGAATAAAATGCATAAGCTGGTACAGTGAGTAAAAATATGACAAGAGTATAGAAGGCACATTTTCCATGCTTACCTGTTCACCAACTACATTGAGGACCGGAACAAGGCTAACATGAACAAGGCAGAAATTTCCAGGACCTAAAACAAAACATGTTAGACAAAGAAGAAGGTTTCTCAAACAAAATCTAAAGAAGATTAACTTGGTTCATCAAATACACAGAAACAACTCTGACCTACGTGGTAGGAAAATTGCCCAAGTGCTTCAATAAATGGCATTGATTCAATATCTCCTGTATAAAGTGAAACAAAACAGACGCTAGAGGCTCTAGTTTTTTTCAAGTAAAAAATGAATAATTTCACCAAAAAATAAGGTTCTTTGAAGTTAATGTACCTATGGTACCGCCTAATTCAATCACACACACATCAGCTGGACCTTCTTTTCCATCTACTGGTATCATTGCTACACGCTCAATCCATTCTTGGATTGCATCGGTAATGTGTGGAACAACCTAATAAAAATAGAAATAAAATTCATGTATTTACATTTGATTGTAGAAGTGAGAATAATGAAAACACAAAGTTGTAGCAGACCTGAACAGTCTTTCCTAGGTAATCACCTCTCCTCTCCTTGTCAATCACTGACTGTCAAAATATCAAGCGATGAAAGACTAGTAATGATATATATAGCCGTATGCATGGCTTCATAAACACAAAGATTAGAAAACACAGAGAGGCAATATACCTGATATATTTTTCCGGTTGTGATGTTGTTATCACGAGTTAGTGTGATGTCCAAAAACCGTTCATAGTTTCCAAGGTCTAGATCAACCTTTAAAAAGTAACCATTCATATTACAAAAATGAAACAGAGAAATTTAATAGAAGCACAGAAATTACAAAATACATGCTAGGTTAGAAATCCAACCCCTACAAAACGAATTCAAACTGATCATCAAAAACCCATAACCTCAATAGCCAACCCTACTTCCCAATATTATAAAAAAAAATGGAAGCAAAACAAAAACTAAAGTGACCCCAAACTCACGCAAAGAAGAACAAAACATGAAAATGAACTGAAATATATAAAAAAAAAAAAAAAAAAAAAATTAGAAAAACAGGGCAAGAACTCCAGCGACATGACTTCATTAGTTTTTTTTTTTTTTGGAAACCTCAAACCGGGAAGCCCGGATAACCATGCCCGTCTCTAGGTTAGGCACCGGGAGACATCGGAAGGGAGACACTTGAAGTGTCTACAAATTAATGTCAAATGGAATATCGGACCTTGGACCTTAAGGGAGCAAACCTTCAAAGCCAAGCCTTCGACCACCGCACCACCCGGTACTGAGAGGGGCATAACTTTATTATGAACATAGAAAGACATTCATGCATAGTAAAAAAAAAAGATAAAATAACAAATTCATGAATTTACCTCACCACCATCATCCAAGACAAACACTTCACCATGCTCAAAAGGAGACATGGTACCAGCATCTGTGTTAAGATAAGGATCTGCATACATGAGGAAAATACAGAAGATTCTTAAATTAAGCTTCAAATACACATTAAAAACAGAACAATGAGGATTTAATTTAACCACACAGTAACAAACAATTCCAAATTGAACAAAAAGAAAAAATTACCAATCTTAATGGAAGTAACTCGAAGACCGCAAGCTTTAAGTAGAACTCCAATACTACTAGCAGTAACCCCTTTGCCCAGTCCACTAACAACACCCCCAGTAACCAAAACGTACTTCATATTCCTCAGAATCCTCAAACACCAAAATATCCTAAGCTCAATGCAGATTTCAACACACACAAAAACCCTAATCGAGCTGCAACCATAAACAGAAATGAACTCAACCTAGTAAGTAAGCAATTACAAGGATAAGAAATCGAAGAATATAAACAAATATAGAAATACAATTAGGTTAAGTAATCAGAACGGAGAGATTAATGAGAAATCGACCTTGTTTACGATGATTACAAAGTTTCAGCCAAGGATTTCACCGCATTTTCTTCTATATTACTAGTGCATTTTTCTTGCTATCCTGAAAACTTTCAGGAATCGTTGAAACTCTTTATAGACTGTATCAAAAGTCTTGGGAGAAAAATTATAAATAATTTGGGGAAATCTTGGAATGAATGAATCAATGAATCAACCTAGGAATGGGATAAGAACGAAAAAAGCTGGCGTTACGAACGGGATTGGATTCTTGTTTGAATACTAAACGGAGAAGCCTTGGGAAATATATAGCTTAGCCGTAACGGGGTTTTATTCTGGGCGAGCTTTTCCGTTCTGGTTTCTGTGCTTGGTTTTGGGCGGCGGGTGGCTGAGGAAGAAGAACAACACACCTTCAACCAACTCTAAAACTTACGTATAAATATGAAACACAAAACTGCGTCGACAGCTTTTTTCTTTTTTTTTTTTCTTTTTCTTTTCCACCGTTTTTTTTTTTTTTAAATAATATTCAATGCATAATAAATGTTGTAAAAAATAAATCAAAATTATTTTAATGGTAGCAACTTTTAATAAATATGATTTTAATATTGCATGACCTTTTTTTTCTTTGCCAACGAGTGTATAGTACATTGTTCAATAACACCAATCTACTATCATAATATTATGAATTCGAATCTTCCATATTTTAATTTTAGTTGAATTAAAAAATATTTTTTAAAAAATAATCTTCTTTTTTCTTTTTCTGTTGCAATTCACTTACTATAATTTAGTACAATAGTAATAAAAACACTTTTGAATAATTCCATAAATTTCAAGTTAGATCAATACTTAATTTTATAGACGATCGAATCGCGTAATTGTTTTCTATTTAACAATTTTTACGTGAATTTAAAAATACTACTCTGAATTATTGTGTTCTCAAAAGAAAGATTGTGGCACACCTTATAGAAATTGTGATTTGATCTAATTGGTAGATTAAAGTTTAGTGAAAGTTCTCTTGTTTCCTTGCCATTGGAATTATTCACCAAATGAGATTTAAGACATGTGTTCAATAAGAGTGAGTATTATGCCTCTTGGCAAAATAAGCTTTTTCATTAGCATGAAAACATGTAGCCTTCGGTTGAATCGTCGAGTGATTCAATTTTCAAATTGAATCAATAGCTTAATTGATCTGTCTTTGTCGATTAATGGCTATTTAAGAGCTCGAACTATAATATCTAAGCTTTTGCAATGAGTTCAACTTACATCTTTGACATGATTGAACCAGCGACTTGAGATATCATTTTTGTCACGAAACACAGAGTTGAAACAATACGAAACTACAACCTATTGACTTTTTAAGGGTTGCCACCAATGATTTTTAGGTTTACAAGATGCAAAGAAAATAGTACATGTTTGGATCACTCGAAAGGTTTTGTCGGATTTAACCTCGAGCTTGAACAGAGCTTTAATGGTAGACGAATTGAACTTCTCGGAGTGAGGACTCTGATTCGTTTGTAACTCATGAACAACTTGCTTAAGTACTTCAAGAACTCTAATTACATGCATGTTGTATTCTTTATTAGAATAATCATCTATCAATTGATTTTTCAGTCAGTGTCAGAGATTGAATTTAATAATATAATATATTTCGATTGGTGTCATTAACTAGGTTTCAATCAATGGACTTGTCACTCTAATCGATGTCACTGATTCAAGTCAATCAGTGACACTAATTGAAGTCAATTTCAATATTTTTTTAAAATATTTTTTTTACTATTTAAAATAAATATTAATTTTAAGTATATATTTAAACAAGATTTTGACTCTAACTTTTCTGCACAAAAGTAACATTCAAGCGAATTTTTTATTATAATTCTTGTTTTTAACTATTCAAAATAATTTATTAATATAACTTTTTAAATTAAATACGGTAAACAAACACTCCGTGAACGTTGATGTGCTTAATTATTTTTTTATTTTTTCTAATCTAGCGTGGGAGAAAAAAAGTAAATGACCTGAAATTAAATATATATATATATATATAAAATAAAAAAGTGCTTATCCGAATTCACGGGGATCACCGTCAAATCTGTTTCAAATAAGAGAAAAGTGTGACCGTTCACTTCTTTTGAAAAATATATTCCTACTGATAGTGAGTCACCCAGTTTTTTTCTTCAACAACCTACACTAATCGGTTAATAAATAAAAGATTAAAATTTTATTTTGATTGCTTTTATTTAAGTTTCTATTGATTTTTTTTGTCCCTTTATAGTATGAGTTAATGGGAGAGATCAACCATCCTATTTTCGAGTTCGAATTCATGAACTTAAATTCAAAATCGATTAACATCAAATAAGATAATCAAGTACGCCATTAACCCATTTGGTAAGTTTCTATTAATGTTTTGATAATAACTTTTTTGTTCCATTTCATAATTATTTTGTTTTTTTAAATAAAGTTTGTTTTATCCCAAATTTTCTATTATAATTATAGTTTCCCATGTGAAGGATTTGAATTCTTATTCAAATTTTTGAAAAAGAATAATAATATGTTGAAAATTACAGTCTCATTTGTCAATCAATTCATTTTTTTTGTGTTTTTCGTTTTTGAAATTTAAACCAACCACTACGATTTTAATATATTATTTTCATTATTTGATATTTACCTTTTATTTATGTTTCTAAAAACTAAATCAAAATTTTAAACCTATCAAAAATGGCTTTAAAATACTTTATTTATGAAATTTAGTTTTTATAAATAGAGAATTTGAGTAAAAATACGTTTAAATTTTAAAATAAAAATGAAAAAATCAAATAATTATGAAATGAAATATATATTTTTTATTTCCAAAATATTGTTGATTTTTTAAAACATGTAGACAAAATAGATAACAAAATAGAGAAATTCATATGTGAAACTCTAAGATGTTGATTTTCGAAAACAAAAATTCAAATGGTTATCTTACCGAACAATTATATAATTATTTCTTATTTTTCAAAACTAAACCCACAATTGCTTCACTATGTGATTTTGTATCTACATGTTACCCTTTTTTTTAAAACCAAAGGAAAATAAGTAATTTTTAAATTTTTATTTTAAAATTTGTTTAGAATTTATATACTTTTTAAATATAAGATTGAACCTCTTATTTATTAGGAGTTGAGTGAAAATAAACTTATATTTAAAAAATTGAAATAAAATGTTTATCAAACCAAACTTATACTTTTAACCGTTGAGTTTGAGTTTGTAAATTTAAAAAAAAAAAATGTAAAGGAAACATTTTTGTTAATATTTTTATAAAAAGTATATTCTTCTATAAATTTTAAAAATATATTAACATTCAGTCAATTATTTTAACTAAATTATTAATATTATTGAATAATTTTCAATTACTATTAATTTTAAAATTATCGTATGAACTAATAAATAATTTTATAAAAGTTGATGAATAGAATAATTATTAAAAGTAAAATAACCTAAATTATATTTTAACCATAAATAAAGGCGTGTGAAGCATTCTATCTGTACCAACCCTATTTCTGTTTTATTTTCAAAACGGCCTATTTCTGTTTTCGTTTATTTTTTGTGAACATTTCCAAAGTTTTTATTGATTAAGATCTCAACTCTATTTGTTTTGTAGTGTTGCAAATAATAATAATAATTGTTTTTTGTATTTTTTATACTTTTTTTTTTTAAAATTTTGAGAAACTATATTATATATAAATTATTTTTTTGGCTTCATACAATTTATTCGAACATAACTACTTTTCTTTAATAATTTTAAGTTAAAATATCAGTTTGGTCTCTAAATTTTAAGTTTAGTTACATTTTGATTTCTATATTTTTAAAAATCTAATCATAATCTCTAGACTTTTAAATTTGTTTCATTTTAATTAAAATTATATGTGATAAATTTGAAGTTATTATTAATTGAAATTGGTTGAATATCAATAATTTTAATACAAATTTTTAAAAATATAGATGTGAAAATACTTCTAAAATTTATAAAAAAATGAAAATTTTTTTAAAAGAAAAATTAACAACAATTTTATAATAAATTTTTTTTTCTCAAAATTTATAGAGCTATGGCTCGAATCCGTAATCAATCCTATTTACGATAAGAGCAGTTGGAGTGGGTATTTTACCAAAGATTTCTATTGTATCAATCTATACTAATTTTAAAATTGAATATTTAAAAATTTGAGGTCAAAGTGAAACAAAGTTTACCATAAAAAAATAATATCCAACTTTAAAAAATTCAGGAACTGAAATAAACAAAAGCAAACAAAATTTAGAGATTGAAGTGATATTTAGACATAATTTAAAAAATTGAATGGTGGTATTATATATATATATATACTAATTCGGGTAGTTTTTTTTTTTTTTTTTTGGGTTGAAAAAAGGTTACTGCATTGGATTGGACTAACTAATTGCTGAGGTGTTTCTTATGTTGATCTGAGTAGACACCAACGTGGACGCCGAATGGGAAGATCCGATATTTAAAGTAATGGGTCAACATCAAATCAAGTAGACTTTGGAGCATACAAATCTATGACTTTTCTACTCTCTACCATTTATTTTTTCTAATAAATTCTGAATTTAGTAAAAACGGTTACAAATTAATAACTATATTTTTAAAGGTATTCTAGAAAAACTTATAATTTTTATCATATAATTTAATCTCTATTTCAACTATATTTATTGGCCATAAAAAGAAATTGTGGCTTGAAAGTTTCATTGTATGGTGATAATTCAATTCAATATTATAGTGATGAGTTCGATCTTGAACATCGATACTTGACTCTCTTTTATTTAAGAGCAGTAGTACCATCAGGGTTTGTCGCCCCCTTCTCCCAACTTATACACAAAATTTGTCAAAAAATATATTATTATTATTTTATATTTTCAAATCATGAAACTTATGTCCCGTTTGATAATTATTTTGTTTTTTAAATTTAAGTTTATTTTTATTAATATTTTCTACAATGTGCTCAATTTTTTCTACAATTTATCTAACTTTCATTAAGAATAATCGAATGGGTCGGTGGCACAATAGTTTCATTGTTTATTTGTAAATCAATTCAACACCAGCGTCATATGTTCGATCCCGACATGTACTAAAAAAAAGCTTTCATTAAGAAGATATGTACATGACCTAAAATTATAATTTTCTAAATTATGAGAACTGCCTTTGAACCTTATAAAAAAAACACACACAGAGACTAAATTCTAACCTTTTAAATGGTAAGTATTAAATTTTAACCTTTTCCATTCACTTTATAATTTAAGATTAACTTTAACTATGCATTTTGGAATATGTTCCAATTATAGGCACCAATCCATTTGTCCTAAATATGGCTGAATATAATTCTAAAAAAAAAAAAGTCTGAATATATTAAAAAAAAAAACAATAATCTATTAAAAAAACAACAACAATAATAATAAAATAAAATAATTGATACGATGATAACCTAAAATAACGTAATAGTGAAGCTTGTTTTATTTTAGAGCTTTCGGGAAATATTTGTAATTTGTGGGAGACTTAAAGAAAATTTTTGGGTAAAGGAAAATGGCCTAAAATAAGTAGATAAGGAGTTAAAAAGAAAAAGAAAAAGAAAAAAAAAGAAAAAGAAAAGGAAAAATATATTAGGAAAATCGTTATTCACGGGATCACCGTCAATTTGGTTAGAAATTAGAGAGAAGAGACTGTTCCCCTTTTTAGCCACCGATGGTGAGTTCTACTAACCGGTCAATAAAAAGTGTGCGTCAAGCATTCTCCATTTCCCATTCCCCTCTTACCTAATTTTTATTTTTAAAATATGATCTTCAACATATCTTTTTTACTTTAAGGGAGGTGTTTACGCTAGTAAGAATAAGGAGGAGAATGAAAATGAAAATGATTTTTGGTCAATCGGAAATCATTCTCCTCGTAATCACATTTTTCAAAAATTACATTTTTTATTCCCCTAACTACTTTCTATTCTCTCTCCAACAACTTTTCATATATCACATCATTATTTTTCACTCACATCATATTCATTATTTTATTTTTCTCATAATCATTACATCTATGTTGAACATAAATATTTATTCTCCTCATAATCATTATCTTCACCTCAAACACAAATAATCATTATTCTCATAATCATTTATCTCCTTATTCTCCTCCTCGTTACCATTCCCCCTTAATGATTATTATTCTCTTTGCCTCAAACACATCCTTGGTATTTGGATATCGATAAAATTATTAGAAAAACAATTCATAAATTGATACATAGTTACCAAAGATTGTCCACCACATTGGAGGTTCTCAAAGTTCTATGAATATTTGAACTAACTTTGTACTTACCACATCTACACTATTTTCATTGATAAATCGTCTAATTTATTATATTTAATTATCAAGAGAATTGGTAGAAATTAATTATAGATAGAATGGAAATCATAGATTCAACTTATAAATTCTTAAATCTTCAAAACTTTATTTGACTATTAAACTAACTCAAAGATGGTTAAAATTTTCAACCATTTATATTGTTTTTAGTACATTATATTTTATTTTGAGAAATGAAATTGTATTTCATTGACTATTCTCACAGACTAATTATAAATGTAAATAAATTTTAAAGTTTTTTTTTAGAATCAAAATTTTAAATTATTTGCATTCATAATTATTAATACGTTTTATTAATGTATTATAAATACTCAATAAACTAATATTATAAGAAAGCATGTAATAGTATTTATTAATATCAATGATCATCGACCACCATTGTTAATTTTTTTAATTTTATTATTTATAATTATTTTTTAAATTTGATTAGTTAGTTTCCCTTTATTTTTTTCATAAGAAATACATAGTATTCTTAAATAATATCAATAAAATGAATGTCCATATTTTCAAAATATTCCATTAGTCTAGCCGTCATAAATCTTCTTTTTCATCAACCTCTAAAGATTCAAACATACTTTATCTCTTCCTACCGAATAACAATTCAAACCTTATTATCTTATTATATTTGTTATTGAAAATTAATATTTAGATATGCATTCATGTATCGGTGTACACCTAATAATTAAAAGGTTTTGAGTTGGATTCTTTCCACTCTGAATGTTGTAATCTAAAAAAAAATGAAATGTATTCATCCTAAATTGAACGCATATAAATTTACAAAGCATTAATTAGATATAAATTAATATATGATAATTTATCTCTTCACGTTTGTTTGACCTGTAGAGGCGTGTTTGAAAAAATGTACATGTTAAAAAAATGTATAGATTACTAATCTAAGAATCCTAATTTATCATGTAAAAAAAAAAAAAAAAAAAAAATCCTAATTTTTGAGTAAACTTGTGTGTGTTTTTTTTATAAAAATTTTTCATTATGATTCGAAGGCATAAGTGTAAATTCAAAAAAGTAATTGGGTTCAAATTCTCAGTTCTCATTGTCGTACAATTAAGAAAAAGACTTCTGTTCATTATGATTTTATTTATTTTTTGTTCTTTTAAATTTTGAAAAAAAAACGATTTGATTTTGGTTCAATTTATATCGGTAAGCATATATTATATTAGTGCCGGTTGTTGGGTGATTTAAAAAACAAGAAAAAAAAAAAAAAACAGAGTGATGAGGTGTTTCTTATGTTGATATGAGTCGACAACCGATGTGGAATTTAAGTAATGGGTCAACATCAAAATCAAGTGACCAGTGAAAAAGCATAAAAATGTTTTGACTTTTATACTTTCCTTAAATAGTGTTTTGTGAGAATTTTGCAAGCTTTTAGAGGGGTTTGGATGAAGTTTTAGACAATTAGTTAGTTTGATAAATTATTTTGAGCAAATAAAAAGTTTACGTTTTTGTAATAATTTGTTTATATATATATGAGAAGTTGGAGTAAAACATTCATTTGGGTGGATTTTTATTTTTTTTTAATTTTTTATTTTTATAAGGATTTAGAGACAATAGTTTGTTTGAATTTTTATTTTTATAAGGATTTAGAGACAATAGTTTGTTTGAATTTTTATTTTTATAAGAATTTAGAGACAATAATTTGTTTGAATGTGAATTTGAAAATGATGAGTTATTTTGTTTAGTTAAAAATGACTTATTAGAAATAAGCTGTTAAAATAAATTATTTTGAATAGTTATATATGAATTATTAAAAATCAGAAGTTATTTTGAGTAGTTAGAAATTAATGATTAAAAATGAGAAGTTCTTTTGAGTAGTTAGAAATAAATGATAAGAAATGAGTAGTTAGAAATGAAAAGTTGTTTTGAGTAGTTACAATAACTCGTTTGAAAGTAGTTTTTTTAAGAAAATTTAGTAATTGTTCAACGTAGATCCTCTTTAAAATTGACAAGCAAATATCCCTTTTAAGACCACGTTTGGATAGAGAAGGTCCAAAAAAACATCCAAGAACCCTAGTAAAAAACATTTATAAAAACCTTCATATGATATCAATTATACTATAAAATAATCCCTTATAATTTTTCAATTCAAACGAGAATTTTCTATTGCAACCATTCATAATCTTATAATCCTTTAATTTAAATGAGAGTTTGTGCACCAATCACTCATAATCTTTCTATTGAAATAAAAGTTTTCTATCACATTTACTCGTAACCTATCTATTCAAACAAGATATCATCTTTACCAAATTTCACTTACCAAAACTTATATCCAAACACATCCCAACATATTTCTTTAGAACATGTAGCTCTTTCAAAGAGTTG
>JBBMKA010000001.1:8721047-8732720 GCA_037833695.1 Sechiopsis laciniata
GGATGGATAGGGTTGATTGAAAGGGGGTATTTAGAATTAGAAGAATATGATTAGAGGGTTTTCGTAAAATGTCTGTTGAACGGGGAACCTTCAGCCCAGAAAACATGAACACAAAATCTGTACAGCTGTCATTTTTTAAAATTACTTTAATTAATTAATTAACTTCCCCTTTTCTTCTGCCCCTCTTCATGCACCCCTACCTCTACCAATCTCTACTAAAAACAAACTAAATAAAGATCTAAACTCTTATATCATTTTTTATTAAGAAAAAAACAAAAACAAAAAACTATCATATATTATATCAAACGGGGATTTGTTCTTTGACGTTCGTAAAAAGAGAAAGATTTGGGTGGAACTCAGGTAGCACTCACCACACATGCCACCCCTTTAAGGATTAATTTTTTTTTTCTTTGTTTAATTTTTGTTTTTTGTTTATAAGAGATTTTTTTTTGTGGCTCTTAAAGGGTAACATGTGTGATGGGTACAGCCTGACCTCCACCCAAATGTTTCTCTTGTAAGAAACAAAGAAGAAAATAATGTCGAAGATTCAAATATTTGTTTTGTAAGAATAATGAAAATATGTATAAACGGCCTTGAATGCTCCTTCATATAAAAATATTAATGTTGAGTTGAACAAAAAAAAGGATATATATTTAACTTTGGTTTTCTATTTGATGTTTTTTTAAAAAGAAATTGCAGTCTACTTTTAGAAACAAAAAAAGTTTTATGGTTATTGTGTTTTTTGTCTTGAATTTTAGCTTACAAATGACAACTATTTTCTTTTGGAAGGAGAATGAAAATTATAAAGAAATTGCTCAAAAACTAATCTAAGAATTACTTATTTTAGTTTTCTTGACAACCAAATATTATAAAAAAAACTCCAAAACAAACTAATACAATAAGAACATAAGAACATTTTTCTCTAACCAGAGAGCAATTATAACAATAGAACCGAAAATGAAAAGCAAATGAATTCTAAAACGTTATTAATCATATCATATTTTCAAGTGTTGTTTCATGGAAAATATAATAGAAATATGTTTCAAAGCAGAATGGCCATCAACTAATTGCACAAACTCCATTTTTGAGTTTCAATTCTTTTTACTCATTTTGATTTTTTGTTTGTTGACAACACCACATCACCACATATGGTTTGGGAATTAAGACATAAAAGATCTCAAGAAGCAACTTCCTAAGGTATAGTATGCCCCCTATTGATGAATTAAATCTCGAAAAAAATAGAAATATTGTTGAGAATACAAAGTCACATTAGTTAGATAAATGAAAAGATCACGAGTTTACGCCTCAAATAATATCAATGAAAGTTGAGTGTTTCTTATATTTATATTATATATATAAGAAAGGAAAAAAGAATCCCACCAATTTTCTGAGAAATTCTACCAAGAGGCCCAAGTAGATGGTTGAAATTTCCTGGAGTTTGATATAATGGTGTCATCAATGAAACTAATAAATGATCAAAAGAACCAACCCTTTCAACACTAACTTTAATGCTGAACTGAAATTTGAATGTACCTATACATAAAAGTAGCTTATATGTTACAACAAAGATGATACATGAACATATTGCTCTCCAAGTGACAGCCTTTCGGTCTCCAAGGTATGTTTCTTTGGAAGTTGTTTCAAACCCACGAGTGAGTTTAATTGTAAGATGCCATGTTGTTTCATGAATTCAAGTTTTGAGACAGACGTGGATGTGCCAGGTATGTATGCAATGGCACAAAGCTCTAATTCTCGATCATCAATATATTATATATACGGATCAGCAACTGAAAAAATCTGAAGGATGCAGTATCTCATGCAATAAATACTATCATAAAATAATTAAGAAACAGTCTTAGCTTAGTGTTCATCATAATTAGGCTATTTCCAATTAACGAGCAGGTTTATAGATCATGAAAGGTGCTCAGTCATAAGGCCTCCATTCCTTCACACTCTCTTTTAAAGGCTCTGGAACGGCAGCACACCAAGGGTCCAAGTCTGGAAATGGTCCAGTCAGAGCAAGATAATTCTCACCCTTCTCTTTCCCCAATTTTTTCCAACATAACTGCAATTGAACAGTTTCAAGTGATCCACTACCTTATTAAAGCAATTGCATAAATTATCCACATTTCTAAGTGCAAAATATCACATCATTATCAAGCTATTACTAGCTGAATCTTAAAGACCAAAATTTCATCAGTTTTCTCTTGCCAACATCATGACTGTAGCTAGAATCTATGAAAAAGGATGTAACTAATATATGGTAGATTCTCAATCAGAAACATCTCGAAGAGAACATATATAAATAACCAAAAATATAAAATTATATTAAAATCTAATCTAAATAAGGAAATGTTCAGATTTAACTAAAACAAATCAGACACTATCCCTCCTCAGGCTAAGATTGTATAAGCAAGATTTTGAATTCTTCAAAACTTGCCTTCAATAATGCTTTGGTGAGATGTCAACAATTGGATGCAGTTATAACAAAAAAGGGAAAATAATTTAAGTAATAAGCAAAAAAAAAAAAAAAACTATTTGCACTAATTTTCACACAAGGAACTAGTGCATAATAGTAAGAACTTAGAAATGATTTTTTTACTTTCCTCTCAGCGAAGTTGTTAATTCAAGATTATGCTTTTTTTAGTACAATTTATTATTATGCCTTACCTGTTTAGGAAATGCCTCGGAAAGTGCCTGGATCACTGCATTGGTTGAGGATACTCCACTGCAACTACCATTGTCAGTGGCGCTGGCTGCTTCATTCCCTCCACAGTTAATCATGAGCCTACCACCAACCATCAATTTATCTTTCAAATCCAACCACGTGGCAGCCTATTATAGAAATGAAATGAAAAGATAGACATCATATGGATGAGAAAATAAGAAGAACAATAGCTCTTGAACAACTAGAACGACAGAGCAAGAAAACAAATCGAAGAGGAATGAAGGTCCTGGGGACAAATTTTCAAGGTTCAAATCAAAATTGCCAATAATACACCTCCATAGATCATCAAAGGAGTACACAACTTCGAAACAACCTTGATTTTACTAAAATCAATATCAACCACTTCCCGATCCTTTCTAAGCTAAGAACTTGCTGAATACCCTTTAAGCAATTTAAATCAGCGGGAGAGGGTGGATTAGCTAAAAAAGAGTTGATTTATTTGATTTTATTCTTTCCTTCTTTGTATATTCTTCTCCATATGTAAAATTTACCTTATGTGTATTATTACATTTGTAAATCATGCTGCAGTTAGGATATCTCCTATTCAAGAAAAGACCATGGTGACATTTTGTAACATTTTGAATCATGGTAGCGGAGGATTGAAAATTAGAGGATGTATCAGATTTTTCCTTCAAAAGAAAGGTCCAAGTAGTTCTGGTGTGATCATCAATGAAGGTTACAAACCAACGAGTCCCATTAATATTTTTTATGCTAAGTATCACTATGAACTATTGAAAATGATCAATAAGGTTTATGAGGAGTCTTGGGATAAATAACTCTGGTAAGTTTGGCAAATTGACGAACTTCACATTAAAAAGTACTAGGGTTCTTATTGATAAACAAATGAAGAAACAATTCCTGAAGATTTCCAAAGTGTGAATGACGAAGTCAAAAATGCCATAACATGACTTGATTTTCAACAAACATAGAATTAGAAATATACTGAACTGAATTAGAAACAGGCTGTGACCTAGAATCTAGACTTGACATTTGAACTTGTGTTCGAAGAAGCTTATCTTTGTGCAAGAGGACAACCACGCATTTCAGCTTTGTCAATCAACTTCCCCAAATTCACCAGACAGTTTCTTGTTGGTGACTAGACTAGAAACAAGATCTGAACTGGATGAGATTGATTGATTTGTCTCGATGTAAGTGATCTTTGGACTGGAGGAAAATGCCATACCACAACATTAGTCATGGTGGAGGGAGGGAAAAGGACTGATTGTTTGATCGTGAAAGAGATGGATCAAGGCAAAAAAAAAAAGGAGAACAATGAGTTTTTTTCTTCCTTGGTACAGAACCTGCCATGAATAGAAAATATAGAGAGGAAGATTTATTCTTCTTATTCCATTCTTTCCAGAATTACAATTCAATAATTTCTTTTGATAACAGGAAATCGGAGCTTCACTATCCTATACCCGGAGGAGACAACAGGTGTTTTTATTATTAAGCTCAACCTCTGGGAGCTCCAAGGGAGTATGCCTTGGAAAGCCTCAGGCCTCAACCAAGGAGACCCAACTCAATAAATACACAACACGGTTAAGAAAAGTCAACAAATTAAGCAACTAGATTCCTTAATTATAGGGAAATATTGCAACAAAACTAACCAATGAGAATGAAATCTAAACTAACAAATGAAAAGCAATAACAATTACCTTCAAAGATTTTAGCATAAAACTAACTAATCCATATTAAGAAAAAGATATTTTCCACAATGGACATAAAAGATCAATGGGAAGAAATTTAGGCAATTCCAACATTTACTACTAATGCACGGAGAAATAAATGAATCACAAGCGAGAAAATTTCTAAACTAAACTCAGAAATAAAAAACTTTAGAACAATCCAAGGAACGTCATTAGTACAGTTACAACTAGTTCATTGGCACATTATTATGACATAGAAATTCAAACACAAATATAAATACAATAATTACATGCATGAAAATGCGATTGCAACTGAAAAAATTGAAGGCACATACCTGTTCCAACTGAGGCAAAACACGTCCATCAGAAAACAAGTCAACAACAATTCCTGAATATTATAAATACACATCAGCCCAAGGACAAAGCGCAGAGCAAAGAGGAAATGAGGGGGAAATTTCCCCTCTTGATTTGTCTTACATTAACAAAAAAACAAAATTCCCCGATTTACCCCTCCCTAAATTTTCAAAATAGAAAGATTACACATACAAAAAGTTTCAATGTACAAATTTGTCGCTTCCTATTAGAGCCAGCATATATGAAACAAAAGTATAGCTTCTAATTTCTTCTACATGATAAAGAAAAAAATAGTTAATATAAAAAGATGCAATACAAAATTGATATCAAAGAAGATTCTAATGGTTCTAGTATGCCATAAGACTTATTCAATCTAGATAAATAGTATTTTTCAGAAGTAGTAACTTTTAGCATGACCTTTAATTTATGCCTAATGAGAGGATTGAATTCTCATAATGTCATGTAGAGTAGGAATGCGCATTCATCCCCCATGGCGTGTTTGCATGGCTGACACTAAATTTTGGTGAACTATTGATTCTCTTCTCGTACAATATAGATAGCTGACATGGGGAAGGATTTCTTGGAGGAAACGTTTGGGTACTCCTCTGGGAAAGGGTAAAATCCTTCAGTGTAAGGTTGGTTAGGTGGCTATAATTTGGGTCATATAGTTGGAGGGCAACATCAAATATTTCAGTTGAATACAAGTAATCTCAGTTCATTTCAAAGCTTCCCTTCTAACTTTTGACTTCCCATATATTGAGACGCTTTTCTTCCTCCTTTCCTCTCTAAATTTGAGACAATTTGGGTCAGTTCAGTAGAATAGATTTTGTGGCTTTCCTCTGGGTTTCTGTAGCTTCTGGGACCTCTTATAGCACACAATATATTTTATTCCTAGACTTAGTTTTTATGGTTTTCAGGTCTTATTCAAGTATTTTCATGAGTTTATTTATCTGTTTTCGAGTTAACAAGGCAAATGGAACAAAACGGAGGTTTTAGAGTAATCAGGGTGAATATGGAGCTAATTGAACATGATTGGAGGAGCCAAGTGGGAAAAATAGGGGTAGTGTTGAGACGACATCAGTAGTGCAGCGCCTCAACCGCACAAATGAATCAAATCAAGCCATGAAGGCAGAGGATGCAGCATTGGGACGTTGCTTATAGTCTCAATGATTGGGTATACAGGATAGGGTCAAGCGATAGACCCCCCATGCTGTGGATTGAGCAGTCATTGTTGTATTGTTGAGATGCTCCAACCTAGCATCTTGGCGCTACCATGTCTTCTTTAGCATTTCTACAATGTCACAATTTCTATAAAAAGATCACCTTTTGCTTGCCGATAACGGGAGCCGTCTTGGAGAGCTACACACCCTGAATTGAGTTTAACACTTTCATAGGAGCCAATAGACATCCTTGGGGGCTAAGAACAAAGGAGGTTTGAAGTGCGAGAGCGTGGAGATTTCATTGGGGACAAGGATCGATATGTCACAAGAGTGTTTCCTTTCTTTTTTAGTTCTTCATCATGGAACAATTACCAGATAAAATTGTGTACAAAGAACAATTAAATGAGGGAGGAATGATTATATTTATATATATATATATCACAAATTCGTTCCACACAAATAAAGGCCTAGAAAAGTAGAACATTACCAGCATAACCCCCAGAGATTCTGACTGATGGATCAAGGGCATCGCCAATATGAATGTTAAGTATCCCTCCATCATCAGAATGCTTCTCAAGACTAGATAGCCCAAGAAAATCTCTAGCTTTATCAATTAGCTAGATTGTTAAGAAACAAACTGTTAAAGTTGAAGTCACGGGAAAGACAAAAAGATAACTATAGTTTAACTATTTTAAAAATGCCCACATAGCTTAACTAGAGTACTGTTTCAAATTACTCTATAGACGAAGACATGGTCTCTTTGGATCACATTGAATTCAGAAACTACTTAAAATATTCATAAGCAATATTGAAGCAGGGAGCAAACAATGTTGAGATGTATCCGAGACTAGCTCCCCTTCCACTATATTTTACATCTTAAATGGGCCAGAGTAGGAAGAAAAGTCCTTCAATATTTTTGCATACGTCTGTCCTTACCATTCATTTAGGAGCCATTTGGATTGAGGGTAAGAGGATGGAAATAATGACAGGAATGGGTATGGGTTCTACATTTCCTTGTTTATAACAAGGATTGTAAAATTGGACATGGGAATGCATCTCATCTGCCCTCCAAAAAGTATGAGATTTCTCCATTCCCCTCTCTATTTTATTCATTTTTTCCTCTTTTTTATAATATCCAGTTAAAATTAACTATCTTTTTATTTGTAACATGTTTAAATTAGATTAATAATACATTCAAAATTGATAATAATAAAAATAATAAGGTGCAATAAATCCTTTCAAACCAAAACTCTGAAAAAGTTCAAAAAACTGTATCAAATTTAAAATGGGAATACAACTATACTCCTGAAGATGAATCAGTCACATGAAAAATTCTCATCTCCACCCTATAATTAAATCTATATCTTTATTCAAGTAATTTTGGTGGTTTAAAATATCAATGCATACTAAGTTGATGATACCATTCCCTTCATTCCCGTGTATTAAACATCCCCAAAGGTTGAATAAAAAAAATCCCAAAGGAAAGGAGAAGAATGGGGATGTCACATAGAGATAATCTATGCTGTTTCTCAACTTCTCAATTTTTAAAACTGGTAGGTAAAAAAGCAAATCTAGCTTACGATTCCATCAATCTCCCAACCTTCAAGCTGCAATGAAGGCCATGAAGCAAGCATCAAATGAGCAGTAGTCCCCCCTCCCTGTTCAAACAATATAAACTTTCAGTCATGAAATCAATAATTTGAGTGGAAATTTTTCATACTTATTTGAAAAAAGTAGTAATTAATGCAGAATGAAGTGATTTACCAAGCCAAGTATAGCAATTGGGCCCTTGGTAACTATAGCTGGCAAGCTAGCAAACTCATCCTGCAAGATTAGCATAGAGAAAAACATTATGACTTATTTTCATACTTATATCGACTTATTTTCTTTACTTTTAAACTTATATGCAAGTTGATAATATTGATATGAATTTCATTAAGAAATAATATGGGCATCTAAGACAACCATATTTTGATAAGGAATCATACAGCATAAAGAAATTATGATCAAAACAAGAATCAGTGCATATAACATTTGTGACTTACATAACTCCAACCATTATACCCAGCCAGCATTAAAAAATATTGAAACTAAGCCTTGAAATTCAGATTAAAAAATACCTCACTATGGCCCTTTCAAAATGAAAACATGAATCACAATGCATATTGGACTTGTGAGTCTGACTACCATAAAGGTCGCACAGAAAAGAGTAATAGGAAATATGATCTAACATTTTTCTTTCAAATGAGAACCAGCTTACATTTAAATATATGAAAGAACAAAAAAAGACAGACAATAGGAAAACAAAAACCCAAAACTGTTTGGAGCCCGATGACCAAAAGCAGCTCTATTTTTTGATGATTGAATCAAATTATAATTAGAAAGTCTTCCACTTAAAATATCCAAGAAAAACAAGAAACAAACTTTTCATTGAATGAATGATACAAGGGTTTAGGGTTAGTGTCCATGGCGTAGACTCATCTGGCTTAATGAAACTTGGGAAAACTTTAGGTCATAAGCTTTTGTTGAAATGCTAGCCATTAGAAAGCCTTTTTCTTCTGGTTAGTGAAGTTATCAGCCTTGTCATAAAAATAACTATTCTAAAGGTTTATTTGAAGTTTTCAGAGTTGAATACCAATTTATTCATGCCTCAAATTCTGAATAAAAGCAAGTTGGTCTTAGAATAAAAATCCATTTATTAGCAGGATAAATACTGAATAAGACAAGTTGATTCAATACCCTTCAAGACTCAATTACAAGATTGAACACTTCCCTTTCCTTTTTAGATAAAAACAATACGATTTTAGGTTCGTGCGTCGGTGTGTGCGCATGAAAGAACACGAAGAGACCAAGTTTACTAACCCAGTAAGAACCAGTCCACATCTGCTCCTTGTAAATAATGCTGTGTACATTATCTGCGTCAAAATTAGGGCACAGTTTATATTAGATTAAATGGTTCCACCCAAAACCAATTGATAGTGAAGGGAGTAGCTACATATCTTATTAAGATGTTGAAGAGTTCTCGACAGACAAGATGAGTATCTCCGAC
Source organism: Sechiopsis laciniata (assembly GCA_037833695.1). Lineage (NCBI taxonomy): Eukaryota > Viridiplantae > Streptophyta > Magnoliopsida > Cucurbitales > Cucurbitaceae > Sechiopsis > Sechiopsis laciniata. Next base: position 8,729,985 of record JBBMKA010000001.1, read on the forward strand.
ATGCCCCTCAATGGTGCCATACAGTGGAAGACCATCTTGAATTGGATCCGAATTTGTAGACCGAAGTGGGGATAAATATTTTGGATAAGAAACAATTTCATAAAAATATGAAATTACAATATGGCCCCGAAGAGTTACAAAAGGGATCTCCAATATCAAAACTATAAGTGTCAAATTCTGGAGATAACTTGCACTATGATCCCAAGCGGGCATTTAATCCCAAAAATTCGGATTCGACCCAAACAACTCGGTCCACAAATTCAAATCTAATTCAAGATTGTGTTCCGTATATGACACCTAAAAGGGTAAGTTGGAGATAATCATTTTCTAGCTTTTGTCTGGCATTGAAAAAAGTGATAAGTCCTCAACTTCTATATCATGTACCAATACTCCTTTGACTATCTCGGTTGGTTTTGAACCCCGTATTATCTAGCAATTTAGATGGTCATGTTCATGGATTCCCAATCAGTGAATAAAATCAAAGATAAAGGAGAAATACGAGAAGTTACTGGAAGAATCGAGAAGCAGGACTCTGGATTCGGGAGTGTCAACAATTACAATGTCATTGTAATTGCTAGTTATAGAAGCCAGAACTTGAAAAGCTTCTTGTTCTTGTTGCTGTTCTTCATCTTCTTCGTCTGCAACTCTAGGAATGCTGGCCTCTCCAGTGGCTCGCGTCAATTTGGCAGCAGATGAAATTTGTATATCGCTTCGAAAATTGTTGAAGTTTAGTGACCTAGATAGATATGGATTACTTGCTCGTACTGTTACAAATCCAAAACTCCATGGACGTGAATGTATTTGAGGAGCAAGTGCGTACGCCATCTTCTTCCCCTGCTTTATCCGTTCATGCTCTCATATATATATGACTACAAACCGATCATCATACTCTACAGGGGAATATTCTAATTTATTTGGCTCAATTTTATACTAGTCTCAATTAAATACTCAAATACATATTATTATAATCGAACTTGTAATTATGGTGTTGAATTAAATTATCATAAAATAATAAAACTATCACATCTAGATTATTCTCACCACAACTGTACCCTAATTTATTTTAACTGTGTGATTATATAATAAATATCTCTATTTATTTTATAATTCAACAGTAATTAATGTGAAAAATTTAACATAATATTTTGATCACGAAACATAGATTTGAGTTGGTTGAGTTATTGGTAAGGGTGTTTAAACAATCGGATAATCCGAATAATTCGAACCAACCCAACCCAATTTGACGGATTGAGTTGGATTGGATTCAAAGTTATGAAATTTTTATAGGTCGGGTATAAAATATATATTTTTTACCTATAACATAATTATTATATTATTTAATTACTTAGATTAAATGTATATTTATTTACATATTTATTTTATTTAATTATTATTAGTTACCAAATTCTTATTTGTTATTGTTTAAAAAAAAAAGAAGAAAATATTCTTATTTGTTATTTTCATAAATGCTATACAATAAAATTCTAAAAAGTTCATGATAAATAACAATGTTATCAAAATTTTGCAAACGAACCTGATTTAAAAAATTATTCTATTTAAAATCATAAACAACCAACCGTTACCATATTAAATTAATAAAATGGTTAAACTTCTCTACACACAATATTAAAATTTTCAAAATCATTTCCAAATTGAACCTAAAAGATAGACAAAAACATTTAGAAAGTAATAGTACACTGATCAATGATCACAAAAAGAGGAATCTTTCAATTATATTTATGATGATCAAAAAGAAAACAGTGGCCTAACAGCACACTGCCAAAACAACAAAGTAAAATACAATTCTGTTAAGGATTTGAAAAAACTAACAAAATGTTTTACAGTTTCTAACAATTCCTTAACCATAACCAACTCTAAAGAGATCGCTAATGAGCTCTCTAAAGGTTTTATGGAACAACAATTGACCATATGGCATTTTTGGTTATAAAAAGGGGGAAAGAATGTCGTTCAATAACACAGCTTGATCTCGAGTTTGATCCGTCTTCCAGACTTTGAAATCTGAAGGAAAATAGTTAGCATCGTTCCAAGTTTTCAATGATGCGAGACAAAATGGCCCTTGAACGTCTCCTTGAGGGTCTAAATAATGCCAAATCGAGGTTATTAGTTTTCTATTCCACTCATGTTCTTTGTCTTCGTCCTTCGGTGGTTCATTGTCTTCGGCCTTTGGTGGTTCATCATCTTCGGCATTTGGTGGTTCATCGTCATCATCGTCGCTCAAATCTATCACATTGGATTCTTTCTCCACCTCATTTATGAGGTCTATCTTATCAAAGCTATCATGTTCTACTGGTTTTGTGGGCTGTTCTTCAATCTCAACAAAGCTATCATATTCTACTGGTTTTGTGGGCTGTTCTTCAATCTCATCAAAACTATCATATTCTACTGGTTTTGGGGGCTGTTCTTCAATCTCATCAAAGCTATCATATTCTACAGGTTGTGGGGGCTGTTCTTCATCAACAAAACAGTGTCTCGATTCTGCAACAAGATCATAAGATCATGATAGAATGTAATCAGTTCACATGTCATCTAGCTTGGATTACAGTTTCTAACTTAAATTAGTAAAAAACATTGTATTTAATCCTCCAGATTAAATAATATTGTTGAATTACATTAAATCACCAATCAACTCAAAAGCTTAAGAGTTGATGGATTGAGGTAAATTTAGTTATATCAAAAAATACTTTCCCTCACTTATGAGCTTGAAAATTTGAAAAT